>JABTXL010006140.1:142516-174950 GCA_025134845.1 Neodon shergylaensis | reverse complement strand
CACAGGACACCACACTGGCATACAAGCATAAACAGTCAGGGGAGTTAACAAAACCAAACATGAGTATACCTGCATAGACACTGACAGATGAATGTGCACATACACACGGAGGTGGGGAAAGATGGAGACACAGCAAATTTGAACCTTCTGACAGCTCCCTGGGTCTCTGTCCAACCTCTAGAGCTGACATTGAAAATTCCACACAGCATGTGAACTTAAGGTTTGCTCCCAACTGTCATCATTTTACCTGGCTACTATCACAAAGCCTTCTTACTCAGGTAGGGTCCACTCCATGCCCACTCATTTACCTTGTGTGCCTTAAACTGAGGAGCTCCAACAATTCAGACACTCTCCTATTAATAAAAAAAAATAACATTAAGACTGCTGGGATATTGAAGTGTATATACACCATGCCAAGGGTGCCTCTATGTCCGCATGATCCTTCCCTAACTCAGAGCTATCAGAGCTAAAAGCTGGGCTCTTTCTGTCTGAAGGAAAATGGCAAAGGGAGGGAACTTGCTATCAGCACCCTCCTTCCCTCTCAGCCTGACAATGCAGTCACACCTGCCCAGAGTACCAATCTTTCATTCACTCAACAGACACAGTTAGGTAGCCCGGCCCTGGGTACTCTGGTGTAGAGATGAAAGGCCAGTGTCAGGCATGGGGGATGCTCTGGAGGGAGAGATAAGATGCCACCTGACACTCCACATACACCTGAAAGAGCTGAATTTCAAGAGAAACCTAAACAAGCACTTGCTTGTTGAATCTTAAATGTGGAACCTGAAGCCGTGGTGAGAGGGATACTCATGAGTTTAAATACAGTTTGCAATTCTACCCCACCAGCAAGCCGTGCTAATAGTTTCCATAATGCAAGGCCTCTCCCCACCATGCCTCCTCACTCCTAACTCCCCATCCTTGGTCCTCCATGTGCCCAGGGGCCAGTTATTCAATCAGGATGGAAGAATTCCTTTCCTTTCAAGCTTCACACTGCCTATGAAGTTTGTGGTTGGTGGACCCAGACTTCTGCTTTGCTTTGAGAGAGCACAGCAATCCTGCAAAGCTCAGAACCTGGTCCAGCCACTCAGCCCTGTAGCCAAGCATCCACATGATCAGAGTATAGTGGTATATTATTTGTGTTTTAATAAATAAAGCTTGCCTGAAGGCCAGAGAGTAAAACAGCCACACTGATCAGCCTTATAAACCAGGCAGTGGTGATACACACTTTTAATCCTAGTAGACACACTTGTTCATCATAGAAACCAAGCAGTAGTGGTGCACACCTTTAATCCCAGCACTTGGGAGGCAGAAGCAGGTGGATCTCTGTGAGTTCAAGGCCAGCCTGGTCTACAGAGTAAGATCCATGACAGCCAAAGATACACAGAGAAACTCTGTCTCAAACAAAAATTCAAAATAAAAATGAAAGAAATAAAGCAAAAATAAAAGCCACCTAAAGATGGAAAATACACAGAGAATCTGGATACTGTATGTTATTGTGTTGCCTTTGAAATTGTTTGACTGCTGAGGAAGGAGCAACAGCTGCTAAAAGTCATTCGATTGTAAATGCTATTGGATTAATCCAAGCTATATATTTTGAAAATGCCTTGACTCCAAAATTTAATTCAAAATATATGTTATTTTGGAGAAGAGATTTTGTTCTTGTTTCCACAGGAAATGAGAGGTTGTGGATTCATTCTGGGTTAAGAACAATAAGATTTGATCAAGTAAGACCTCTTGAAAAATCTCCAATGGGAATGGATGGCCCAGATGATCCAATGTTTCAGAGCACCTCTGTTGCAGTTTCTTCTGAGTTCTGCATCCAGAACAGCTTCAAGTCTGCTGGTTGATATCATCAAGCCTCCAGGCAAGACTTGACACAGAGGCTTATATTAATTATAAACTGTTTGGCCTATTTTTCAGGGTTATTACTAACTACCTCTTATAACTTAAATTAACCTATAATTCTTACCTATGTTTAGCTGTGTGGCTTGGTACCTTTTCTCAGTAAGGCATTTTCATCTTGTTTTCTCTGCTTCTAGATGACAGCTGTGTCTCTGCCTTTCCTCTTCCCAGGATTCTCTTAGTCTGGTCTCTGCACCCATAATTCCTGCCTGGCTACTGGTCAATCAGTATTTTATTAAGCCAATAAATTGGCTACAGAACTGGGTGCAGAACTGGGTGGAACAGGAACTTCTGTCTTCCTAGGGAGGAATATCAGACAGGAGTAGACAAGTCTCAGCAGTCTCATTCTGAGGATTCATGGAGGCAGGATCACCATTTCAGCCTGAGGTAGACGTAAGAGCCAGTGGCTGACTGCTTTGCTTTTTAGATCTTCAGCTTGAACCCCAATATCTGTCTCTGGGTTTTTATTATTCATGCTACATTGGAATTTTTCTTCCTTTCTAAGAGGTACCCAGTCTAAATGGCAGAAAAAGAACACCAGACCCCCAGCACCCATCCCAAAACACAAGATCTCTCCCCCTAGGACTGCCTCTGCCTGCCAAGCTTTAGCAATGACTCGAACTCAACTGGCGCTTGTGCTAATGAACTTGGATGTGTCTGAGTCCATTTAATGACATTTAATTATGCACTGCTTCCCCTGACAGGTTCAGGAAGATCTACACTGACGACTGACCTGTCGGGCTGTATCTTATATATGTCTATGCAGACCTCAGGCTGCTCACTGGAAATTACACTTTTGCCTGGGGCGAGGATGGAAGTCCTACAGAAACAACATTCAACATCTCCCAGAGGATCCTGGGAGGAATTCACTTGCCAGGTCTCCTAACTCAGCAATATTTATTGGGCATCTATAGAGGCCGGAAAGCTGGAACTAGACATGTGTACACGAAAGCCTTCAGCCCCAAGGCATTCAGCAATGCCCATGAGACACAGGGGCACTTCGTGGGAGGAAGCAAAGGTTTCTGTCCAAGGGAACCCTGTCCTACACCTCTAACTATGCACACTCACTTAAGTACCTCTGGTCCCAGTGCCTGGAGGCTGTATGACTGCAGCTTGGCTCTTTCTCCAAAGGAGCTTTTCAAGTTCATGTGCAAGAGCTAGAGGTGTGATCCCCCACACATCACATCTCTACAGCCCACAGAGCTGTGTGCATCCCAGTCAAGCCATTTTCAAAGCATAGCCCTTTTAGTAGGAAGGACTCAAGCCTACAACCCAGACTTAATCCCAACACACCATACCCATATCCCAATGCACTCAAATCCTACCACCACCATCTTTTTATTCTACAGTCTTTAAGAAAAAAGTGGGAGTGAGAGAAGAAATACGGGAGGGGAAAAACAGAGGCAGAAGAATCAGACAAAGGAAAGGAGGAGAGAGAGGGAAACTAAACGTGCCTAGATCAGTCTTCTCCAGGCTTTGATACTCTTTGAGGATGTCAAAGAAGCTCATGTTTGACTTCATACAGTTCTCTAGAGCTGTGGCTGCTTTCCAAGATGGTCCAGGGACCTAAAGCAGGGTACTGTCTCTCACAGAAGATCTCTTGATGAGTGACACCTGATAGCACCATTGCAGTTCCCGCCACCTGCTTAGTCACAGGTATGGAAAGAGCATATGTACTTGCTGCTTGTTTTTAAGGACAATTAAATTCCTTCACTATTGATCTCCAAGTCTGAGGCTCCACTTCCTCATTGGGCTTGAGCCCATCAGTCAGAACAATGGAATGCCTGGTGTGATACCTGCCAATAGCAATACAGCTCACTCCCTAGAGGGATCCCTGATATGGTAACTCTTTGGGAAGGGCTATTTTGAACGGAAAGGTTTTCAGTTCTTCACAGTCTTTCACAGCAAGATTGTACAACCCCCAGAAAGCATGGTGCAATTGAGAAGATGTTTAAAGGCAAATGCTGCAGCTGCTGAGAATAGTCCAGAAGGCTTGCTGAGTCTTAAGGTGGTATATTGTCAGCCCATGTCCCATTTAGGGGAGGGTTCCCAAGCCAAGGAGCACCAGGGACAGAAATCAGAAGCTGCCTTTGATGACCCACTGGGTCCTCATCCATACCCCGGCAGACAGTCACTGCCCCAGCTCAGGCCATGGGAAGAGCTTAGATTCCATATGGAGTATGGAAGGCAAACAGAAGGCAGACACACAAAAAGGACTGAACAAGAAGGGGACTGCAGCCAGTGCAAGGCATGACAGACAGGAGGAGGATGCTGAGGACATCTCAGTGAAACAAGTAGACAGACCTCAGCTGTCCCATGGTAGAGCAGGCTGGCAGTTGCACACACATACTTCATCTTGTCCAGGGCTCTAGATCCCAGCCAGCTCACCTTACACCTGTACTAGTGATAATCCTTGTAGAGAGGACCACAGAGGGCCCAGGAAGGTGGATGCCAAGCAGAGTCTGAGAGGCCAGTACTGAGCATGACATGTCATGTTATCTTAGTATTCAAGGATCTCCCAGGGGTACAAGGATAGGAGACAGGAAACACATCCCATTAGAGGGCTCATAGCGTTTATGATGATGTTATCCTTCTGCCCAAGTCCTGACGGACAGATATCATCTGGACACAGGAATGAACAGAAAGCGATGTTGGCTGGCCTGGGCTGCTGTCACCAGTAAGGGACAATAACAGCAAACTATACCACTCCTGGAGTCTGTGGAGCTCATGTGCTTGCACCTCCCACACACCAAACCCATCTCTGGGGATGACAGAACAGAGTGGGCAGGAAAACGTGCTGCTCACATTGGGAGGCAGAAGCAAAAGGCAGGTCGCTGCTCATTCTGAGAACCTTTGGATGATTCACGTTCATCCCTTCCAGAGTTCCACAGGGAGGAGGAAGCAGCCTTCAGTCCTTTAAGCAGGGATGTCAACTCTATGTTTGGGCTCAGCACGCTGAGTGACCCAGTACTGCTCATTCACTTCTCTAGGTGCCAGATTTCCCAGAGAGAAGCACCACTGAGGTTAAGCTAACATGTCACCAAGGCTGGGAAGTAACAAGGTCCCCAACTCAAGCTCCACCCTGGCCACAGGTACTTTCCTTGCTACCCCTTATACTGTCACATCCTTATGAACTTTGTCACTTCGTGTCCAGAGCAACCTTCTTCAGGGCTAGTATTAGATGTTCCTTCTACCAGCTCTCCCAACATACATGATAAAATAGATCGAACCAAAAGTCTGAAGACGAGGTATCTGAGGCCAGCATGGACAGAGCGTAGAGCTTCAATGACTGGGAACTGGTCCACACATTTTGCCTTAGCACTCATGAATCCCCTGAGACATTCTCTCTAGAGTTTCCAGCTCATTAACATGTCTCTTCCTCCCCTTCTTCTTGGTCCTGGTAGAGGAAATGCCAAGGTGTCAGCCAATCACAAGTTCTGTCCGTGTCTGAAGCATGGAGACACCAGGGCTGGGCCAATGCCTGTCTTCTTCAAACATTTTCCAGCCCCAGGAGGAGGAGTTCCAGGATATTCTGTCCCAGAATTGCAGTCAGCATCCCCACCAGAGAAGATATCGGCGAGGGTGCTTAGGGTCAGGGCAGGAGAGACCTTAGTCATCTAGTCCTTCTTAGATGGCAAAGAACTCCAAACGGCCTTTTACTGAGGCCACCCATCCATCAGGAGGTCCTTTACATATCTCATATGTCTACTGAGTTGAATAGTGGCCTTTGTCTTTACTTCTCACAGGGAAAAGGCTAGGGGCAGAGCACCAATCTCCCAGTGAGCGCTGCTGTCATCCCAGTCACAGCTGCCTGTGCCCAGTGGGATCCTTCAGTGACAACACGAATAAGAGAAACGGTGGCTTTTTGTGAGGCTTCCTGTACTAAGGGAAAGTTTTCACTCATGATGTTATTAGCAGTTCCTCTCAGCCAGGAAGAAGTTGTGCAGTGAGTAACTTAGCCAAGGCCCTGAAGGTAGGGAGTGGGAAGTAAGTGACGCGCGGAGTCGTTGCTGCTCACACTGACAGATAGGCTCTTTCCACCGGGTCCTCAGGATGGACCATTGTACTTCCGCCTACCCTCCATCTAGCCCTGCGTCTCTCCTTCCTCGATTCCCTCTAGCAGACACTTGAAAAATCCCATGACATTGGTGCTAGGACTGAGTTACAGTGCCAGATTAAGTAGCTGAATCCCTGCATGCTGATCTCGGAACTCCCAGGCCTGTGCTCCCAGCCTGCCTCTAGCCAAAAGAACATCAGTTTTATCTCACCTAATCTCCTCTTGCTCTCTTAGGGCCTCAATCATTCTGCTGCTGTGCAGGCCAGAGGCCCTACAGCTCCCCCTGACAGGCTGTTTTGTCTTCAGGAACAGGCAGAGATCAAACACCCAACCTGTACCACAGGGTCTGGGTAGCACTAGGCAGCAGCAGGCCCCGATTGGACATACAGGATATGAATTGTGATGGAAGATACAACCTAGAGACACTTGAGTATACCTCTACCCTGAGCTGCATCCTGGTATGGCTCTTCCTGGATTCACAGGAATGTGCGTATGCAGGGGGTTCATTCTGCAGTCACCAGCACTTAGCATTGTGAGCATCCTTGTGGATGAAAGGTCTGTTCCTCTGCCACTGTGTCACATGGCAGCTCTTATTGGATCAGGGAGCATGGCTGTGACGCTCCCACTGAAGCCACAAATGTGCATTTTGTGCTGTTCACACCACCCTGTGAGAGGGCCCTGAAGGCACCTCAGAGACAGACAGGTATCCTGTTTCAGGCGACTAAAACTAAATTTCGCACCATTTCTATAAAACGTCAAACACAGGAGCCACATGCGGTGGTATATTCATGCATATAATCCCAGCGCTCAAGATGCGGAGGCAGGATTACAATCCCAAGGCGAGCTAGTCTACCTTGTATCGCTGAAGCAAGCTAGGGCTGCATAGTGAAGGCTTGTCCCAAAACCAGCAAGTAAACAAGTGTGAAGAGAAAAATCAAGCTGGGAGTGGCTAGAGGGGCAGCTTCTGGATACTTCTCACAGCAGACAGCTCCAGGAGACCAGATCACAGCTTTGGCAATGCACTGATTCCTTTCTGCAAGTGAGAAATGGGGGCACCCAAGAAACTACATCGGAGGCAATGGAGCTCATCCCTTAATGCATTCCCAGTTCAGTGGAAGTAGGAGGCTGGACCTCAAGGATGCCTTGGGAGTGACTCCATCTGAAGTTTTTGGTTCTAGCCAAGTGGAATCTGTTGGAACCTGTGTGCATGAGAAAGGGGTAATGCTTCAGCCATGGGGGTCAATGTGTTGCCAGTTGGGAAACTGTGCAGGATATGACGCTAGTTCGCATACCAAAGGGGAGGCAGGCATGGAGAGGGATGCTAGGGGCCCACCTTGATCACCTCTGGGCCCATTCCCAGCTAGATGTATGCCAAGAAGCACAACATGGAGTGCCCTGGATAGTTTCTTGTCAATTTGACACAACCTAGAACAACCTAGAGTCTTCTAAGAAGAGGGAACCTCAATTGAAGAATTGCTTAGACCAGACTGCCCTGTGGATGTGTCTTTGAGAGTTTGTCTTGATTGATGGTTGATGTGGAAGGGTCCGCCACGGCAGGTGATTCTGGGATTTATACCAAAGCTAAGCTGAACATGAGTTAGTGAGTGAACCAGGAGGCATCCTCCTCCATGGTTTCTGCTTGAGTTGCTGTCTTGACACACACCTGATGGGCATGACTAGGGAATTTTAAGGGGAAATAAACCCTTGTCCCCCACCTAAAGTTGCTTTCAGTCAGGGTGTTTTATTAGAGCAAGAGAAAAGAAACTAGAACCAGAAGAAAGCGTAATGTTTCTGTGATGGAATCTGACCGTGTTGTTTTGGGGAAGGATCGTGGAAGATTGGGAGTCGGGGGCTGAAAAAGTCATTCAGTATTAGCAGAACAATGGGCTGTCCTAGTGGGAGCTTGGAAGATAAGAATGCAGAGAGAAATGCAGACAATGGAAGCCTTTCTTGTGAAGTTTCCAAGGGAATCAAAGACTCTGTCCATCAGGGCCAGTTGTGTGATGTATTTGAATTAAGACCTGTGATTTCTGGTCAGCTGGGGCTATTGTTAACAATGGCCAGCACCACTAACGTGAAGCCTTTTGTGCTTCATCTGGGACAATGGATGCTGGTCAGCTAGGGCTGAAGAATCCGCACTATTGGTAGGAGGCTAGTATCAATGGGATAAAAAAAAAATTCTGACTTTACTGGGATGGTGGCTGAGTGGTTTTTGGGGGTCAGGACAGAAAAACTGTGGTCTAGGTGGACCACAGCTTTACATCAAGCTGGCAGAAGAACTCTGCAAATAAGAGTCCCCCACACAGTCCTGGTTTAGATGGCACGAGAGACACGTCATGGAATGAGTCATGGAGAGATACTGGGGCTTGGCCCTGTGTGACAAGGTTAGAAAGAAACGAGAAGAGGCCATTGGTGAAAGTACAGCCTAGGCTTTTGGAAAGGCTAAGACTAGGACATCTCCTCAGGAAAGAGGTATGTGTTAGGTGGAGCTTGCCTGAGCTTACGCGATAAGATGTCTATGCTGTATGTAGCAGAGCTGGTGAGATATGGCTGTCCAAGACCTGTGGAGCCCAGAGTGAGAATATCCCTGATGCCAGACATTGAGCTACACTCCTGAGTTTTGGTTTTAATTGATTGTGGTTGCGTGTGTGCCTAGTTCTTTCCTTTTGGGAAAGAGAATGTATGCAACTTGTTTAGGATTTCCCAGGACCCCACAGATGAGAGACTTTGGACATTTCAAGATACACTGAGCTTTTAAAGTTTTGGAACTTTTAAAGACTAGGACTTTGAAAGTTGCACTGTACTTTATGTTGATACCCATGGTACAAAAGTCTCACTACTGCAGGGTGTGGTGCTGCATGTCTTTAATTCCAGCACCGAGGAGGCAGAGGCGGGCGGATCTCTGTAAAATCAAGACCATGCTGATCTACACAGTGAGATGTAAGAGAACCAGAGCCACATAGTTAGACCATGGCTCAATACAAAACAACAACAGCAGCAACAAAAAAAGCTTGGTTGCTGAGAGACCATGAACCGAAACGCAGATGACAAAATGAAACGGGGCCTCTCGACCTGATGTTTCAAGACATCTGGAAGGATATGAGGCCTGAACCATCTCCTTGCCCTTTGGTCCATGGCAGATAAATATGGGTGGGTGCTGGACAGAGAAAGGCCTCTTGTGACGTGTCAGTAAACCCAACCAGGGCCCAGTGAATGTACCCCTGCTCTCACCTGGGAGTGGGCAGGGAAAGGTTAATTCTAACATGGGTGCATCTGCTTTACTGCTTTTCAGCAATCGGAGTATTTTTGTCAATGAGGCTCAAATAGCATTCCTGGGTCACATGCCAAAAGAAAGCAAACTTTGGACTGACAACCACAGGCTTAAATGCCTAATTAGGCTGATTCTTTGCACCAAACCATATTTGAGTGCATCTGTCAGCCCTCCTTCAACTCAGTCACAGCCGCAGGGTGGTATAATAGCAGCGATGGAAAGAGGGCATGCAGAAGGGAGGTAGCCGAGCCTGGCAGATAAGCTCTTGTGCCTCCCCAGCTACTTATGGCCTCTGGGCTGCCTGGCTAGGCTCACGGATCTACCGATCTCCAATTGCTCCATCTTACAGTCCCCAAACTTATCTGTAGTCCCTTCCTCCTGGAACATGTCCACTCACCCCGTTCCTGAAAGACCTGAGGGCTCCTGCCTCCTTAGCTCAGTGTGTGCTACTGCCAGGCCTGCGTTATTGGGAAGGGTCCTGTGACTGAGGCCAAGTCTGCACTTCTAATCCCAGACCAGCTAAAGGTGCCATTCATCACAGCTGGTTACAACAGCCACACATCACCCAAGAGTGCTGGTCACTGACCACTGTCCAGAAGGGGGTATATTTAATAAATTAGAAGCCCATGCATAACCTATCATTCCATTTCTCTCTTCTCCTTATCCTCGGTTCCACAGTCTGTGGACTGACGTCATCCCAGAGCATCTACCATGTCTTACCTGTCTGATCCGCATAAAAGGCACAACAGCATTTGGAGTCTGGACTGAGACTGCTGCACCCCCACCAGCAACCGCGAAGTATACACAGACAGCTCACCTGAGAAGTCCTCGGGAGAGAGCACAGAGCTCTGGACAGGAGCGGGTATCCCATCAACTCCCCGTACAGCACTTCTCTGCTCTTCCTCCCCACAACTATCCAGCCCCACCTACACCTTTCCCCACGTGCTCACCTCTGACTGTGACAGGTCTCTTACACCCACAGGCTATACCACTCACGCACTTTGCTTCTTCTGGCCAGCCACTGTCTTCTAGAAACGCTTTCTCCAACTGCCTGGTTGCCCTCATCCCTTGGGTCAATGCTTGAGCATCAGCCTCCCCTGACACTCATCTGGCCTCCCCCAGTCCCCTGTACATCTTTTCTTACCCAGCACATGTCACAGGTTGCTACAATTTCTTAGTGACTTGTCTATCACTCTGGTTAGCCCGAGGGTCAACAAAACATGAACCTCAGCTGACCTCCTAACTGCTGGGTCTCCAGAACCTTAGTTCTGCATCAAGTACGGGCTGAGTATTCCCGTGATATTCACACAGTGAATGAATACATTAATGAATATATAAATGTATGAGTAAATGAATGAGTGAATGAATGAACATTAGAACCAACCCTCATCTTACAGACCATGGACAAGCATCCAGGTCCTATGCTCCACCCTGTTGCCATGGCTATGCCCATGGCACTGAGACCAGGAAGATCCTCAGGAATACTTCTGAGGATGCATAAGTCTCCTTCCCACCACCCACTACTCCCTTCATTTTGCTTCCCTCTTATAAGCATATCCAAATGTTTACATTGTTTAGGGAACAATTAGCCTAACATATGGTCTTATCACATTTTGTCTCCCAGTGGGGGGGAGTGCACAAAAAACTTGGAAATTGATGACTGACAGGAGTTTCTTGAGATTCTTTTTTCTTTCTTTCTTTCTTTCTTTCTTTTCTTTTCTTTTTTTTTTTTTGTTAAATGGTGCTCTTTATAAACGTGAACCAATAGAAAAGGGCTTGCCAACATCATGCTAAACTCTCTCATCTGCTTAAGAAGGAAACAGGTCCAAGGAGGAGAAAGGACCAAGCCAAGGTGCCTAGGCTGTAACTCAGACCTCTTGCCATTTGCCTCCTGCATGAGTCAGATCAGGCTCTCTTGAGACCCTTAAGAGTCAGCACACCAGAGTGATGCTATCTTTAGGTTCTGGTGCTGAGTCTTTGTGTCCCGGGAGCATGAAGTGGCAGCAGAGAAAGGAAGAGAGCCAGACCTTACCAGAGACCATCTGCCCACATTCCACTCAAGTGGTACATGGAAGACAAAGTCTCCATCACACTGCCTAGTCCACAACTTACCATCATTCATCCTTTGACTTACGCACCCAGATGACACCCACCAGCCAGATGCTGAAAGCCTGCTTAGGTTCAGAACTCACTGTTTTGTGCCTAGAGAGGGCTCCTTCCTCCCTGCTCCTAAGATCTTTGCTCCCTGGCTTTGATTTGATGTGCTCATCATCCATCGCTGTTCCTGCTCTAAAGCCTGAACATAGACTGATTTGATTACATGTGTCTGTACTTATTTGCTGAGTTATTTGTCCCTGCCCTACTGAAGTACCAAATCCCATTCATGGGCACATCTGGTATTCTGTATCTGTTGGAGATGCAGTAGGGGTTCATCACTGATGCTCCATGCAGATGCTGCCTGAGCCACTGACCTTGGGCAGCCAGGACAGTGTCCTTCACTCTAGATAGTCATTCTGAATATGGAAATATGGTTTATTTCCCACAAGAACTTAAGTATCATTATTCATGTTTTGCATATAGCAAAAGTAAGGTTCAGAAAGACTGCATATCCAACTGAAGGCCAGGCCAGCCCTCTTAGCACCCTACAGACATGCATAGTTTCTCCGTAGACTCAGAGATGGTGTCTGTCTTTGAAGTGATTGAAGACAATACTTTCTTCCTGTAAGTGGGCATCCTCCTAGAAAATAACTATATCAATTTCTGTGACTCCGAAAGGACTGGCATTGTTAAAGAAAAAAATGGCGTCAAACCACCATCACCTGTGCAAGGTGCCAAGGATCCTGTGAAAAGAAAACAGAGTTTATACCCGAGTCTGCATTACAAAGTCATGTTATGTAGAAAAATAGAAAGAGGTTCCAGGAAGGACCACCCAGCCCATGCTTTTTAGAAGGAGAACCTGGCAGAAAAAGTAAATATCCTGTCCCCTTGTCCCAGCTTACTCCCAGTGTGTGGCTCTATTTGGGAATGGGCAAGTGACCTTGGTGGGCAGCAGAGGCTAAATGGGCATTTAGTAAGCACTCTTGTCTTCCACAGGCAGCCACAACTGAGACTCCAGCCTGACAATGCTGACCATCTGGGAACCACGGCTGGTTAGCTTCTAATTAAAAGAAAATATAAAGCCTGACCTTCCTACTCAAACCTCAAACTGTGTCCTCTGCAAGCCAGTCTGAATTGTCTCCAAGGTGCTCCAACGTCAATTGTTCAGGAGGGGCTCCTGGCCAGAGGAGCTTTGGCCTCAGTGCTAAGGGTAAGAGGAAAGGGTGCTGGTCCCTGAACTGAGTGCTCTAGAAATGGCCCCAATCTCTGTAGGCAAGCTGGGAGGTGCTAGGTCCTTTGTCCAGAGTTTACTACTATTAAATTGGTGAGTGCTGGCTCCTTGAGGTGCAAATTACAGCTTCTGATCTCAGCAGCTCACAGAAGGAGAAGCTAACCAGCAGGCCCACGGCAATCAGAGCATAGGGACCACAACATACACAAGATGGGACACCCTGGGAACTAGATGGCTCCCTAGAAGAGGCTACACCTGACATCTGGGTCTTAAAGAAGCTCCTCTCAAAGCCTCTACCTGTGCAAACCACCACCCCAGGGCTAGGATGTCAGTGCATTGGCAAGGTCCTATGGTATAAAAGTCTGTAACTCCAACTACTCAATAGGCTGAGACAGGAGGATATTAAGTTCAAAGCCAATTTGGTCAGTTTAGCAAGACTCTGTGTCAAAATAAAAAGTTAAAAGGGGGGGGGGATTTAGATGGAGCTCAGTGGTCAAGCACCTGCCTAGCATGTGCAGAGTCATGAGTTCCATTCCTACTGCGCCAAGAATGGGGAAGCGATGGGGATGTACCGTAGCAGAACAACACTTGCATAGCGTATGGGACTCTCATGCCCAGTACTGCAGAAAGGGAAGGGAATGAGTGAGGGAGCATGGGATTTGGAGTAGCGAACAAGCACTCAGACATAAGGGCAAGGGGTTTGGAACTTTCCAAGAAGAAAACCACCTGAGAAAGGAAGGTCTCCTGATCCTTGATTCTTGGTCATGGGGTCCTTGAAATTCTCAAGTCCTCTGGAACGTTATGATGTTGAAATTCCACTACCATTAACCACTTTCTTTGTTTTATGTTAATCCGCAGTTGAGCAAACAACACAGAGAACAAATGTGGGCCACATAGGGTAAGTAGGTGCTAGACCCTAGGTAAAGCCTTGTATAACCAGTAGCATCTAATTTTCCCATATACCCAGGGCACCTCCTCTCTGTGTAAATCCCGACCTACTAAGAAAGGTAAGCCCTCCAAACCACATGCACATTGGAATCTACGCCAGGCTCCCTCCAGAACCCCACAAGCCTTGGTCACCCAGACTACAAGAGAGATATACATGATGAAAAGTAAGAGAGGGCCACATGTCACCTCAAAAAATGGAGCATCAGCTGGTTTGGGACAATGACAAGCAAGGACATATCCCATAGAAAGGTGTGGTACACACAAGGACATCAAGACAGTACCCAACTAGACATTGTGACCCAGACTCAGATCTGTGTTGTGATCTCAGCATTCAGAAGGCTGGGCTAATAGGACCACAAGTTCTAGATCTGAGCTATATTTGGAGACTTGGTCACACATAAGCAAGAAGGACCTGGCAGTCCAGTCTTGGGAACTGGAGGTTGACTGTCTATGAATGGAACAGTGACAATGGATACGACTCATAGGAGGTCTGCAAGCAGAAGTCACATAACAAAAGCAGAAAATGGAAAATTAACCTAATCACAGCCCAGCCAGAAAACTAGCAGCAGTTCAGAAAGGGGGCAGGAGAAAGAGGCTTCCAAGTCCAGTTCAGTTCTAAATAGGACTGGTTTTATGGATCCCAAGCTAAATACGGTTAAAATCACTCCAGCGGTGTCAGAACGTGAAGACTCTGGCAGTCGCGAACCTATGGAATCTCTGCCTTTTCTGTCTCCAAGCTCAGTCTTCTCAGTGCCAGGTTGTGTGATTATGGACACCCTGGCTCTAAAGGTAACGGGCAATAAGAAACACTTTCCAAGTTGTGAGGAGTGGGCTCACGTGCGTGCACACACACTCTGTGATGCACACCAGCGCCTCTCAGTTGAGACAACAAAGAACCAGCCTGAAATGCAGCCAGCAGATGGGAGCCCACTGAAATGCCAGCCAGAAGAAATAGCCTTATGGCTCCAAAACAAAATTTTAGTTTAGCAAAAATCCCCCCTCCTTCCCCTTCCTCAGAGAAAATTCCTGCGGAGGCCCCTAGCGCCTTGGCAATCCGAGCGGAGCTATTTATTCTGGACCACCACCCCATTGTGCATGTTAAGTACAAAACGGAAAAATGCCTCAAATTGGGAAATGGGGCTGCGGTCCCAGATGGCGCCTGAACATGCATAAATTTGGTTGCTGGGTGAACAGATGGAAACTTGAACGGAAATTTGGAAAAAAAATCACATTCATCCGCCAGACCACTCCCAGGCTGAAGAAGCAGGGTTGTCACTTAGCCAACAGGGGCTTGATCATTCAGCCTGTGGGACGGGGTGGAAATCACAGAGTGTTCAATGGTGAGACCAGCCTGGGTGTCAGTCCTGTTTCAGTCACACAGCGAGTGGGAGGAGCTGTCATAGCACTTCACCGGTTTCCTCCTTTGAACAAGGAGTTAACGAGGACCTTGGAGGAGTGGCATGGGGGTTGTATGAAGTAGCATGCACATCTCAGGGTGCACAGCAGCCCAGGTGTCGTGCATGGTCTTCTTGCGGCGGCAGAGCCTAAGGTGCCCAACGAAACTCAGCGGAACCTGGAGAAGATACTTAGGTACCATAGAAACTTCCAGTAACTGGTCCCACGGGGAAGAGACTGGAGAGAAAGGAAGTAGAGCTGGCTTCCTTCCAGCATCGCCTTTCCAGAAGATTCCTGGAGTAAGTAGGGACAAGACTTGCAAGGGAATGGCGGCTGATCCTGCTTGTTGGGTCGATTGGTCTGAGAAGTGCCTAGGGGGTCAGTAGGGCACATTTCTAGGTGTGTCTGTTGAAGCATTTCCATAGACTATCAACTAAGAATGTGTTTTAGTTACTTTTCAATTGCTGCGATAAAACATCATGACCAAGGTGACTTATAAAAGAAAGTGTTTAATTCTTTCCAAGGGTTAGAGTCTATGATGGCAGGGCAGAGGGGGCAGTTCAGAGCTCACATCTTGATCAGAAAGCAAGAGGCCAATACAGCAAGTCACACTGGTAATCACTCGAGTCTTTGGAAACCTCAAATCCCACCACCAGAGTGACACACTTCTTCTAACAAGGCTTCTAACCCCTTCCAAATAGTTTCACCAACTGGGGACCAAGTAGTCAAACGTATGAGCCTATAAAAGCTGTCTTAGGCCGGGTGGTGGTGGCGCACGCCTGAAATCCCAGTACTCGGGAGGCAGAGGCAGGCAGATCTCTGTGAGTTCGAGGCCAGCCTGGTCTACAAAGGGAGTTCCAGGACAGGCTCCAAAGCTACAGAGAAACCCTGTCTCGAAAAAAAAAAAAAAAAAAAAAGCTGTCTTAGTTAGGATTACTATTGTTGTGATGAAATGCTATGACCAAAACAACTTGGAGAGAAAAGGTTTTATTTAAGTCCACCATGGAGGGAAGTCAGGGCAGGAACTCAAACAGGTCAGGCTCCCGGAGGCAGGAGCTGATGCAGAGGCCATGAAGGAGTGCTGCTTACTGGCTTGTTTTTCATGGCTTGCTCAGCCTGCTTTCTTCTAGAGCCCAGGACCAGCAGCCCACCACGGGCTGGGCCCTCCTCCATCAATCACTAATTAAGAAAATGTTCTACAGCTGGATATTATGGTGGCATTCTCTCTCCAATTGAGGTTCCCTCTTTCAGATTACTCTAGTTTGTGTCAAGTTGACATAAAACTAGCCAGGACAGGAGTCATTCCCATTCAAACCACCACAGAGTGGAAGATCCCCACCCCCCACCACAAGTTTGGGTGACACCATTTCAGAGGCTAGAGGTCCAGATGCAATGAAAGAAAAAAAAGTTTGCAAATTCAGCCATTCTCATTGTTTCCTTTCTAAGTGTCTCTGTTTCATCATGCCTTCTCAACCATGACTGTCGACCCCCTCAAAACCAGGAGCCAAAATGAGTCTTTTAGCTCTTAAGCTATTTCCCTCCAGCATTTTGTCAAAGTAACAAAAAGTCCAACACAGTCATGATGCTCACAAGAAGCCAGCAGAGAGCCAGGCCTGCAAGACTACATCATGACAGGATCTACAGGCAATTCTCATACAACCGCTCACAGAGAAGACCCTGCCCACAGCACCTAGTGATTCTCATGAGCAAGCAGGTCGGAGGCTTTGTCCATGGTACATGCGAATCTCAGGATCACACAGGCCAGAGGTGTCAGTATATAGGAAGAAACCAGAAGAAAATGAGGTTGGGGACAGGGATGAGGAGATGGTTCACTGAGGGATAGCACTAACTGTAAGTAAGAAGATCTGAATTCCAATCTTCCTCTCCCACAGAAAAGCCAGACATGGCTGCCTATGCCTGTTATCCCATCTTTGGAGTATGGAGATAAACAGATCCCTGAAGATCATTGCCAGCAAGCCTAGCCACAATGGCAAGCTTACAGTGGTGTCTTCAAAAACCTATCTCAAAAGATAAGATAGAGAATGATAGAGGAGAACATCCAATGGCCTCCTCTGGCCTTTGTGTGCAAACACAGGGACACAAGCACACGCATACCCACCTTTTCCTCATCTCCCTCCTCCTCCTCCTCCTGTCCCATTCCCTCTCTTGGGAGCAATGATAACATGATGGACATTACCCTTTGTCAATCTTATCTTTTGGCTCCAGCCATCCAGAAGATACTCGTTGCAGATGGGACTTGCTGATTGTGACTCCACTTCTGCAGCCCCCATGTCAGTTGCTCAGTGCTCTGAAGTCCTATACTACTTCCTGGGAAAACCTCCTACCCATTCTGGCTCATGTCTACCTGTGAAATCACAAGAATGTTAACACATCAGCGATGCTCTCCCCTTTGCCTGTAGTGATCAACACTGATACAGTACTACACAAGGCTTCAGAGGGTCTTCTGGAGAGAAGAACCTAGAATTCCATAGCATATTCCCTCCCTTCTTTACCCATTTCTGAGTGCCACCCTACACCCGCAAACCAAGTCACCTGCACACATGACACTGCCCAGACTGCAAAAGACCCTATTTCAAAAATTTTAGGGGTCACAATTTAATATTGTAATAGAGCTGACTTTCCTGGACTTGACAAGATATCACCATTGTGGAACAGATTAGCTCTGATGACCTGCAAGAGAACCTAGCCTGTAGTCATGGCAACAAAATAAACAGAACTATACAGTAGATAGCTGGGCCTAGGATGACAGCACGGTTCAACATTTCCTGTTGGAAAGGAGGAAACTCATGCTGCCCTCATGAGACCCAGAGATTCACTCCCCTCTTCAAAACTGCACATGGCTCATGAAAGAGGTAGAATTGACTGGGATGGGACTTCGTGGTGGCACAGCTGCCTGTGAGCCATCTATGTGTCTGCAAGTCATTCCATCAAACCTACTCACTCACAAAGATGGACTTGACTCTTCCTTAGGTCTATCAGTCCCTACCCTGTTAGAAAGAGATGTTTCTTTGTCTTCTCCCCCAGGAACGTCATAAAACAGGTATACACATGTAAGCAGCTTTCCTTAATCTCCTTGGCTTATAAAGCCTTCTTTGTTCTCCCAGAGTGCCATTCAGGACCCATGTTCTTCAGAAGAATATGTAATCACTGCTCTGCTCTCCAGGAGAATGAAAGCCACAAATGTGCTAGTCAGTGAAGCACCCGGGGCAGGTATATGCCTACCACAGAGCCTGAGCCAGAAGGTGGGCTGGGAGCATGTTGGATGAAACAGGAAGGTGTCCGGAGAGGAGCCACCAGCACAGGCTGAGACATGCTGCAGGTCCATTGTCATCCCTTGAGAACGCACAGGATGCTCAGGTGGAATTGCAGAGACCGGGTGGCCAGAGTTGCCTTTCTTAGCCCTAGGCACACAGCCCCTCCTGTCACAGCCTGCTGGCTGTCTCAGATCTTTCATATTTGAATGGATGCCTAGCTAGTCCTGACTGAGATTTGTACTGTGGACCATGCCAAGACCCTCACTCAATTTCTTAACCCACTTGCGGGGAAGGATCATGGAGACATGCCAGGTGATCTGCAGCCATTGTTTTAGACAAGGCTGAGGGACCGAGGATGTCCCTCAGAAGGGTTCAGGACTGTGGCCTCAGTGTCATGCCAGACATTATTCTTTGTGGGCCCAAACTATCTGCCTGGCCAAGAAAAGGAGCTTTGTGTAGTACGGAGAAGCAACGGGCTGTGTCCCGCTGCCAGACTGGCTTACACCCGGGCCACCTGGCTAGCTTATGCCCGAAGTAATCACATGGAGATCTGTATTAATTAAATTGCTGCCTGGCCCATAAGCTCTAGCCTCTTATTAGCTAACTCTCACATTTTGATTCAACCCATTTCTAATAATCTGTATGTCACCACGAGGTTGTGGCTTACCGGGAAAGATTCAGCATGTCTGACCTGGCAGCACCATGGAGGCTTGGCTCTGCCTGCCTTCTTCCCAGAATCCTGTTCTGTCTACTCTGCCCACCTAAGGGCTGCCCTATCAAAAGACCAAGGCAGCTTCTTTATTCAACCAATGAAATCAACACAAATGCAGAAGAACCTCCTATACCAGCTTTGTCCATTGTCTGCTCTTGTTGTCCTCAGAGATCATCAGTCATGTACCCAGGCCTTCAGGAAAGTGTCAGAATTACCCTTCAAAGACTCCAACTCTTGTTTAAACCATGGGGTAGGGAGACCTTTTAGCACCATCTTCCACAGAGTCTCCCACTACTTGACCAGGCCTCACTTGGGGAAACCAATTGGTCAGCTAGTCATGAAACTGCCTGTGAAGTCAGGCCTACCCAAACTTGGGACCTCGAGAGCTCAGGACTGGGCCAGGCTCTTTCCGTGGCACACAGAAGAAGAAATAGGTGATTTCCACTTGCCTGCAGACCAGTTTCCTCCAGGGCCAGCTCTGAGAGAGCTATTTCCAGTATCCCTTTCTCCTCATTAGATCCTGACTGAAAGAAAGAAAAAGGACTCAAATGACTCCATTATATTGGCATACAAGATGCAGACAGCAGTAACCAGAGATTTGGGGCACCTCCTTGAGAGGCTGTGACATGCTGGGGGAGTCAAATGGGCTGTCTTCCCTGTCATTGTACCTTATCAGCCAGTGCGATGGGCTCACTGCCTGGCTGCCTGACACACGGCAGGATGCCAGGATAAGTTCATCTGGTGGTCATGGTGTCCCACTTTCTGGTGGGAAGGATTTCTATGTGCCACCTCAGAAAGCTGCCACAGATAAACCCTGTCAGCCACCCTTGCAGGAAGAGAAGTCAAGATATGGGAAACCTACAGTGGTGCTGGACTGAGTGGTCACCCCAAGTCATCTGGTAAACAGCAAACATTGAATATCTTTCCTTCCAACTATACTAAAAGGCAGCTAAGCATGTAGGACTACATGCTTACGTTTGACATTTTAGTTTCTAATTGAACAAATCACACCTTATCCTCTCCTATCCATTTCTCTCCTCTGTTTCTCCTTCTCCTTCTTCTGACTCTTCCTTCTTCTACCCCTACCTCTCTCTCTCTGCCAAATAGAGGACCTGGCCTGCCTCCAATCTCTCTCAGGGCACTGCTCTGAGCCTTGGGGCCCCATATGTGGCAGGACAGTAGGTTGCCTGCCTATGTTCCTGGCCCAAACTTTACTCAGACACTGATTCTTGGAGTCTGTTCGTACTCCACAGCTCTCCAAAGGGGATAATTAGTGAATGGTTTCCCATAAAATGCTTTGTGCTGTAAAAAGTCACAGTCAATGTACACCAAAAACAGCAGACAGGAACAGAGGCTTGCCATTGTCAGGGTCAATGGTGCTCCACAGTGACATTCCTAAACTGTCCCAGCTATGATCAGAGCAGGTGCTGAGTCCAACTGGGAGTCTTTGATCAAAACTGGCATTAGAGTGAGCTCCAAGCCACCATGGAAGGTAAGAGCACTGGAAAGGGTCACAGTGTCCCTTCAGAACACACCTATGTTTTCTTCTTGCCTGGGCCTCCCCATTTCCTCTGGGATACAAGCATAAAAATAAAAACTAAATGTGTGGCCTATCCAGTCACTTTCCTCTCAACATAAAGAAACCCACACTCATACCTTCTCATACACGTGTGTACACATATGCTGTCTCATGATATGTATGCAGAAATGCATACACATGTACTTAATGATACATTGATCTCTCTCTCTCTCTCTCTCTCTCTCTCTCTCTCTCTCTCTCACTCTCCCTCTCTCCCTCTCTCTTCAGATCTTGTCTTCTCAGTCTTAAGTTCCCAGATGAAAGGAAGATGAATATGGTCAGGCTGACGCCTCAGGTATCAAGTCCTAGTCCTGGATCTAGGTTTTATGGCCAGGTTATGAACCTCTGGTCACAAGGTTGGTGGTGGAAGTTCCTACACAGCCTCAGTAGCAACAGATAGTGAGAGGGGCTGAGCCAGGCACGGGGGCTCATCTGCCAGCTCATCCCCACAGGAGCCTGGCAGCAGGGCACAGTATTCATAGTCCTAATGATTTTCCATCACCGCGGAAAACCGCATACTCTTCTAATATCTGCTCTCGATTTCCTATCAAATTAATGAATTTTCATCCACAGTTTATGGATTTCTTTTTCTGCCCAAGGTCACCTAAATGTAGGAAAGATTGGTAGTGTCTGTCTTCCTCATGACTGGGGCCTCATGTGGTCCCTGTCTTACTTTTTATAAATCCTCAAGTTTCTGATTCTCCCAGGAGCAGAGATGCTAGGTTTGCTAAGAAGGTGGTAGCAGAAAGCCTATATCCCTCTTCTGAGAGAAGTTGGGGTTCTCTGGTCCCCAGAAATACTGATGTAAAGCCAGGAATGGGCTGTAGAGTAAGGGAAGCCCTGGGTCAAGTATGGTTGAGAAGCATCTTCCTTGGCCCGGCCTCAGGAGATGCAGTTTCACAGGCCTCCCTGTAGCGGTGCGAGGGAGAAAGTGGTCTGACCCTGGCGTCAGGAAGCCTAAGGAGAACGGAGGGCAGAGCTGCAGGGTGAGGGTCTGACAGGACCAACCAGGGCTTTGTGTCATTGTCATGGGCAAGTGTTGCTCTTGTAGCTCGTTATTGTCAGGCCCAGAGAGACACAGAGTGGTCCAGCACTTTGCTGGGACTGAGCTGCGCACTTCCTGGTGCAGGTGTGGGGAGGGGTCCCTCAGCATGACGAGGGCTGTGGTGCCTGTGGGGCAACTGCTTACGAGAGCTCCTGTGGTCCCAGTCAAGCTTGGGCAGAGGCGTGTTCTCTCCAGTCCCCCACTTGAAGATAATATGGAGAGAAGCCCATAAACCTGGCCAGTTAAGGCCAGAGCTGATTGACCACTTGCTTGAGGGGTCCCACTGCCCCAGGTCCTCTAGCCAGTGGCCTGGTCCCAGTGGCCTGGTCCCATCTACACAGCTACTGTCCTTGAAGGAAACCTTTCGGCAGCCTACCTGCTGCCCTACAGTCCACCAACTACCTGGCCTTGTGTCCCTTCAGGATGGGGTCCCATGTCAACAGCAGGGATCCAGATTCCACTTGGCATCTGGTCTTGATCAATTTTTATTTTTAATTATTGAAGTTTTTATCTGTATGGGAATAATCCACCTTCTGTGTTCTGAGGGCAGGGCCACCATCCTTCCACAGACAGGTCATGCCTGGGATATGGCCTACAGACAGAGAGGGCATGGTCTTTCATGGTCTGCAAAGAAGGAGCCACAGCTAACAGGCGTCTGACCTTCGCACCCATCTCCCATGTCAGGCACTACTGTGAAGTTTGCTGCCTCCTGTTTCTTGACTAACCACTTGGGGATTTGGAAGCCACACGCTGCTGCTGAGGGATACTGGGGTTGGGACACCAATTTCTAAACAGGACAGACACCTCAGTCTTGAGACCTCACTGGCCAGAACATAGCCATGGCATGCCGGCTCAGGAGGCTGGGAATCATATCTCTCTGTGTGTCTCAAGGAAAAGGCTGCTGGGGAGAGATGGCCAAGCATGGCTACTTGTAGATGAGATTTTCTTTGTCTACGATCTAGGGATCTAGGGCCTCTTACTTGAGGCCCAATCTGTGGCTCTTTACAGAAACAACTTGCCACCCTAAGAAGAAGGATGTTATGTGTATATGTATGCATGTGTGTATAGATATTGAAGACAACCAATTGAAAAACATATATTCACATTCAAGTTTTTTTTTTTTTTGGATTTTTCGAGACAGGGTTTCTCCGTAGTTTTTGGTTCCTGTCCTGGAACTAGCTCTTGTAGACCAGGCTGGCCTTGAACTCACAGAGATCCGCCTGCCTCTGCCTCCCACATTTAAGTTTTAAAATACATTACCTAGAACCAGTGAGATGGCTTAGCAGGTATAGGTGCTTGCCAGCAAGCCTGAGAACCCGAGTTCAATTCCTAGACCACTCGCAGTGGAAGGAGAGAACTAACTCCCAAAAGTTGTTTACTGATCTCCATACATGTGTACACGCAAGAAACACACACTTACTCAAATAAATGTAATCAAATGTTTTTTTTAAATCTTAGATAAAATATATTACCTGGATCAAAAAGAAACTAGCACAAATTATAATGGATACTTAGGACACTGAAGCAAAAGATCACAGATTCAAGGCCAGCTTGTACTGCAGAGTAAATTCAAGGCCACCATAGCCTGCTGGCTTTCAGTTTAGAAAGTGCTGTTAAAACTGCCCAGTCAAGTAGCATGGATGATTGTCACCAAGTGGTGTAAGACAATAGGACAATGTGTGGACTCATGAGATGTCCACTCCCTCACAGCACTGTGAGGTGACACAGCTCGGTAATGCTCCTGAAGAGTGACAAGGTGACAGTTGAAAGACTGTTTGTGTTGTTGCCACAGCTAGTCAAGTAGGCACACACCACCAGCACTTAATTTTCAACAATTGCGTTTGATGAAAGGAATGTAAATGCATCCTGAGGCTAGAGGGTTCTGCTTTAACGACCACCAGACAAGACATTAAGCAACACTATAATGGGGAGGGGGCGTCCCTGAAGTCCCTGAACCACATGTTTGTAGAAGTTGATGGGAGCCTATGTTGTACTCCACTCTGATTCAGGGACCTGACCAGACTCAAGTTCCTCAACTCTGATATTACACGAGCCACCATATTCTGGCACCAAATAAGATAAGGTTTAAGAGGCGAGATCTTCTTAAGTCAGGTTGGAAGAGGCAAGGCTGAGCTCAACAAGGTTGCAGTGGGAGGGAGATGAGCCAACACAGTCCCAGGGGCTCCTAACTATCTCTACCTGACCCTCATTGGTAAGGGAAATGACAAATGGCAAGGATTTGCCAGAGTTACCACCCCACCCATAGGTGCACATAGTTCTGGGCAGGCTCACTCTTCTGGTTGCCTGGCCCGCAGGGCATCATGGTCGTGCTGTGCTTCAACCATCCTCCAAAAACAAGTGAGCCTAAACAGCAAGCAGAAATCTAAGGACAAGGTGCCTCCAACAACAGTTGGTGAAGTCACTTCCTGGTCTGTAGAGAGTCAGCTTTTCTCTTAATCCTTCCTTGGAAGGAAAAGAGGGGGAGCTGAGATCTTGGCAAGGGCACTAATCCTACTCTTGCAGGCCCCATCACTGCAACCTAAACACCTTTCAAAGGCTTCACCAGCTACCACCATCATATTGAGGGCTGGCATCTTGACATATAAATTTGGAAGGGACAAACATTCAATCAATAACATCATCTAAGAAGGATCAGTGATGAATCAGAGATAATTTTAGAATCCGTCTGTGAGTTGTGAGCCCCTGGATGCTGGTGTTCACAGATCTATGACTATCCCCTTGTCTACTGCTGGGCAAAAGTAGCTGAGTTCCCTTAGGATGGCATCAGCTGCTGCACTCCTCATCCATGCTCTGCAAGACCCAATGCCAAGGGCTAGCCACCTCAGTTCAGTCTGAGTAGCTGACCCCTGAAGTCCCGTTCCAATCACCACAGACTGCTCTCAAAGGGAATGCCTTGGAGTTTACAAAGGACACTCCCACCATGAGGTATTATGCCCTTACATCTACAGAACAGGAGGTCTGAGTGAACACAGACTGAAATCAAAATAAACACTGGGCCACCTGTGGTGCACACCTCTAGCCCCAGCACTTGAGAGACAGAGGCAGGAGGATCTCTGTGAGCTCAAGACCAAACTGGCACATATAGTGAATAAGGTCAGCTAGGGCTATATAATGAGACCCCGTCTCAAAAAAAATATAAAATAAATAAATCTTGGTAAGTTGATTAGTTAGTGTGTTTGAGTATTTTTTCACATTCGTAAAAGAAGACACGTCAGTAGGATTTTTGACAGACTGAGTCCAGTTTACCTGAGACTATCCAGTAGATGGGGCCCGTGTGGGCCAGGGCTTCCAGATGGAAAACCTGTCTGAGGTAAAGACCAAAGTTGCCCTTTGGTGAGAAAAACAATGTCTAGTCCTGCATGGCACAGTGAGGTCCCAGAAACTCGAGTGGGACAAATGAGGGAATGAAGAAGGGACAAACACATAGACACATGAGCAGAAAAGCTGCCATTGGGTGGGCTATGCTCTCTCCGATGAAGGCCGCCAACTAGAAAACCACCAGAACCTCAACACACTGAGTAAGGCACAGGAAGAGGGGTTAGTTAGCCCAGTGGGAAGTCTCCCTAGGGGAGCAGTCTCAGGTTGCAGGCACCAGAGAGAAGGAGGCTGGAGTTGGTAGGTTTTGCCCACACCGTTCAATCCTTCTCAAAAGCTTGTGATTTCACACACTTTCAATATTCCTGCTCAGACCAGAGGAAGGCTTTGCCATCCATCTGAGCCACTCAATGGGTCTGAGGCATTGGGGTCCTTAAATGACCACGGCCATGCCAAACAATATTCACTCAAGGCTTCATACCTTCTTTACACATTCACCCAGAGGGCCTGCCAGGCAAGAACAACCAGACGTGGGGCTGTCTACAGTCCAGCCCCCATGGTACCCACTCTCTCCTCTCTGGTTTACCAGTGCTTCTTGACACAGCAGTGACACTTGCTCTGCCGGAATGTAGCTCAATCACATCTGAACTGGCTTTCCAGAAACATGTCTGGAGTGATTAACCAGGCCTAGCAAGGAAGCCAGTCAGTCACAAGCCCTCAGAGCCTTCCTTCGTCCTCCCTTCTGGACTTCTACAATATACCTACTCCCACCCAGGTCTCCCCATGCTGTCCCCGCTCCTGCCGGAATGCAAAGCCAGCTACTGCTCACAGGCTTCTCACAGACTTAATAGCTCTGCCTAGAAAGGAAGCAAATGGATGGCCCCGTGCATCACTTTTACGATGCGTATGAGAAAGCCATAATTAATTTCCCAAATGCACACGGGGCTCAGGGGATAGCCTGGGTGCTATTCACAGATTGCTCGATCGAGTGGCAGCTTCAGGAAAATGAGATCTGAGCAGCATTTGCTTTGCTAAGTACTGCCTGGTGCACACTGGTCCCGATGATGGCGTCTCTAAAGCAATTTCAGAAGCAGATTAGAGAAGCAACATTTTTAATCTTTAACAAAAACCATGTTGTATAATGTTGATTTTTTTTCTTTACTTTTTTTGTTCTGTTTCCTAGAGTTAGGGCAAAGTGTAGCTCAAAATAAAACAACAGTATGGTTTACTGAATAAACACTTTCAGTATCTCGAATTGCTTAGGCTACATAAGGGGACAAAAAAAGGGGTTCACATATTGCCATGGTCCACAGCATGCTGAAGACTCCTACCATCAGGACCTGAGATCAGATCCTGGATCCTTTGCTGGAGGTAAACCTCGCTTAGAATGAAAATAAGAAATAAGAAATAAGAAAGAGAGCAGGCAGGGACCCAGCATTGTTATGAATAACGATGAGCCAGGTGGCACAGGCACAGTCCATGTGTCACAGGTAGCTTTACCTGTCAACTTGACACAAGCCTGGGGTCACTCGGGAAGAGTGAACCTCAACTGAAGAACTGTCTTAATCAGAATGGCCTGTGACTGTGTGGTGTGGGACAATTTTGTATTCTGTCAATTATGTTTTAAATAGACGCTGATTGGCCAGTAGCCAGGCAGGTAGTATAGGCGGGACAACCAGACAGGAAGTAGAGGCACGGCAATGAGAACAGGAGTATTCTGGGAAGACAGAAGCTCTCTCCCCAGTCCTGTCCAGACACTGAAGAAGCAGGATGTGACCTGCCCCACTGAAAAAGGTCCCAAACTATGTGGCTAACATATACTAGAATAATGGGCTAATATACATTATAAGAGCTATTACGTAGCCTGAGCTAATGGGCCAATCAGTTTATAACTTATGTAGACCTCTGTGTGATTTTCTTTGAGGCTAGAAGGCTGTGGGAACCAGGCAGGACAGAAACCCCAACAAGCAGGCCCTCATGTTACAACTGTGAGACATTTTCTTAATTTCTACTTAATGTAAGCAGGCTTAGCCCACCTTGGGTGGCATCATTCTTAGGTGGACAGGCCTGGGCTGCATAAGAAAACTAGCTGAGCAAGCCAGAGAAACAAGACAATAAGCAGCACTCCTCCATAGCTCCTACTTCAAGCTTCTGCCCTGCTGGGGCTCCTATTCCAAACTGAGTTCCTGCCTTGGCTTCCCTTGACAATGGACTATAAACTGTAAAATAAGATAAACTCATTTCTCACCTGTTGCTTTTGGCCATGGTGTTTATCATGTGATGGAGGAAGGTCATTGGCTAATAAAGAAACTGCCTTGGCCCATTTGATAGGCCAGCCTTTAGGTGGGTGGAGTAAACAGAACAGAATGTTGGGAGGAAGAGGAAGTGAGCTCATATGCCTTAGCTCTGCTCTCTCCAGGGCAGATGCGATGAAGCTCCGACCCAGGATGAACGTAGGCTAGAATCTTCCCGGTAAGCACACCTTGGTGCTACACACATTAATAGAAATGGGCCAGGCAGTGTTTAAATGAATACAGTTTGTGTGTTGTTATTTCAGGGCATAAGCTAGCCAGGTGGCTGGGAGCAGGGCGGCAGGAATGCAGCCCAAAGCTCCCCACAACAATCATGGGCAACAGAAAACAAATCAGATAAAAATACTAGGACAGAGATTGAGCCAACAGAGGGCAGAGCAGCAAGAGAGGGGAATGTGAGGCCTGTGAAGCCCCGACACGGCATGCCCATCTCCCTCACTGGGCATTTGTGTTCGGCCACTGAGAGTAGCAACATGTCCTTCTAAGAGCAGGGTCTCATCACAGGTGCTTGCTAAGCTGGTGCAGAGAGCACAAGGGCACAGAGGGAGTCTGTATTTAACACAGCCAGCAGAAGCTATCAACTGAAAAAGAATAGGAGCTGTTATGTCAATACTCAGCTTCCTGAACCTTCAGCCATTCAGGCGTGCGCTAGAGTAACTCCCTCCCATGGATGCCCCGTCAGGATGCCCACAGCAGTAACCTGAAATCTTATTGGCTTCCTTCCCACCGCAGTTTCACTTCTCCCTCTCCCTGTTTACTGACATCAATCATGCAGCCAACTCCCTGGATGGAGAGTTTCTCTCTCGGGTCATCTAACAGAACCACTCTCCCCGGCCTATCTTGAGTCGCATGCTGTTGCGGGGGTCAGAGACGTAAAATATTAATTGGCCAGGTCTGGACCACATGCCTACACTCTGGACCCAAACATAAATGCCAGACACAAGTCAGCTGAAGGAAAAGAAGGAATTTCCCAGAGGAATCAATGTGATTTCCTGGAGAGAAAGAGTTGGTGATCAGGCCAAGCAGAGGGTAACTGCACTGGGAGGCTAGGCATGAATTAACAATGCATAGTTCATGGAATATTCTACCAGGCTTGCATATAAGCACAAAGTCTAGGCATCTGCATAGAGCTGGATGGCGCAGGGTGTCTGAAGACAGCATCAGGGAGTAAGGGCAGAATTTATATGTGTACTGAGGCACAAGATCCTGTGAATTTTAGTCCAGAATCCTAAAGTACAGCTGACCCTTCTGTAGAAGACCAAGTAGCTACCCTACCCCACTAAAAGCTTCTTCCTGACTTGGAGGTATGTGAGGACCAGCATTCCCCGAGGGTTTATGTCTTAATAGCCTGGTCCCCACGAAAGTGATCTTGGCTGGTGGTGAAACCTCTAAGTGGTAAGATCTCAGGGGAGGTCTTTCAGTGATTGGAGTCACGTCCTCAAAGGGGATTTGCTGATCTCAACCCCATCTTCACTCCCTTTCAATGCCTGTCAATGAGATAGGCATTTAGTCTTATTATCTGTTCCCACTACTATTAGTAGCCTAGACCCAGGCTCAAAGGCAACATGGTTGATCAGTAATAGACTGAAGCTCCCCAAATTGTTAGCTAAGGTAAAGCTTGCCTTTTTCTATGTCAGTCTTAGATATTTGTGACAGCAATGGCAAGCTGACCAACACAATCCCCAAATATCTGGCTCTAATAATCTGAATCCTGGGACAGAGGAACTCCATGGTGTGTGTGTGCTCGCTGAACACTGATGGCAGGGTCTTTCCCAAGGTATCTGTGTCATCAAACAGGACTGGATACAGGCCCTCCCAGATGCAACTGTTTACATAGCTACACCCTGCAGTATTTCAGGAATCCCAGGGAGCCTTTTCAGACGCACCCCTCCGTGTCCAGGATGAGCAAGAGACAGTGAGATATTTCTGCGGTCTGCTAAGTGAGGTAGGCACCTTTAGGTGCAAACTTTCACATCAATTCACCTTCAGAGAATCCTTTCCTCTATGTTTGGCTACAAGTTTATGATGTCAGTGATAAAGTTGTGCATGATCACAGGCAACAATCACTTAACCTTCAAACATATGCTCTATGACCTTGATCGAAACTTGTCCCAAACTATATTAACAGCCTTCTTAAAATATAACCATAAACTGAGCATACCCAGAAACACAACCAGCTCTAATATGTTTTCTCATATGACTGTGTGTGGGCTTTTGGAATCTAATCCACATGCTCCCCTTTTTCAGGAGGACATGGCTCTCAAAATACCTCCTGTTCCCCTCACCTGATACAGACAATAGATGTTTCTCCATGCTTTCGTGTTTTGCATGCCCATGTCTGTCTGGTCTTTGCTCTCAATATGAACCCACTGCTTTTGGTTACAATCTGCATCAAGACAACATGGGAGAGGCTGGGGAGACGGCCTTGTCATTAAAAGTACTCCCAGCTTTTCCAGGTATTGTAGTTTGGTTCCCAGTACCCACATCAGGTATTCCCCAACTCCTTTGAACTCAAATTTCCAAGGGACCTAATTCCCTTTTCTGGCTTCAACAGGCACTGCACTCATCACACACACACACACACACACACACACACACACACACACACACACACAGTACCTTAAAAAAATAAAACATGGGCAAGAATGGATTGAATCAAGTTGTGCTGGTTTCTAATGAAGGTTCCTTTGAGCCCTCCCTAAAGGCTGTTACCTCTCACCAAGGAGAAACACACTATAGGTGATTCCCCAAATTCCTACAACCCAGGAGCCCCTTTCTTAGAGTGAGTCTCGGAACCAGTATCAGTGAACCCCATTTAGGAAAATGTTGAGCCAAGGTCAGCTCTCATTCCCTGGGACAAGCCAGCCTTAGAAACCCTCTCAGACACCCCACAAGGCAGCTCCCCATTGTGCTTCTTCTACCACCGACCACCCTCAATCAACACAGCAGGAACACTAAGCTAAGTCAGTCTAGTCAAACACAACTTTAAAAAGCCACACCATGTGCAGAGACACAGCAGAGCCCTGGGTGGGTGTGTTAAGTGGTCCCCAGACTCTCCCTGGTACAGTGTGCCGACATTGAAGGGTCTGCACCAAACATCTTCTGTCATTAGCTTAATAGGAGGAATCTCACGACCAAAACTGCAGCAGAATCTTAATTGTCTCCTTTCTCTTCCCAATATAATAAATGATTCTCTCAGGAGATTTTTGTTTGTTTGTTTGTTTGTTATTGTCTTTTCGCTTTTTGGTGCCTACACTATTGGCACGCAGCCAACTCCTCTCTGAGTAGATATCTCCCTCTGCGATCATCCCTCCAGGGCAAGCTGGGTGTGCATTGTTTACAGTGCAGACATTTCTCACAAATTAAGCGCAGGTGATGGATGACTGCTAGCCTGGTGCCAACATCCACAAGCTGGAGCTGTCGCCTGACACTCCCTGGGACATGGATAAACTATGGTAAGTCACCATTGCACAGGGCCTTGGTGAGTGTTGGTCTGAGTGGTCATGGGTTTGCACACAGAGGCTTCCTTGGTGCAGCACTATGTAGATCCTCCTGGGAAGGTCTGAATTCCTCCCCCAGGCTTCCACAACTCCAGTTTAGGACTAGCCACTACTCCCGAAAAAGAGGCTGTGTTTGATCTTTTCTGAACTCAGACATAGATACTCACCTAGGCTTGCCAATTAGCAGAGACCTCACCAGCCCACAGCTGTGGTTAGCAGTTTACTCCTTGTTTATTTATAAGACACTTTATGTTTGCAGAACTTATTCCCACCTAGAATTTCCATTATTCAGGGTGTGGTAGACAAGGCAAGATTATCATTTTTGAGACGTACACTAGCAACCTAGGCTCAGGGCTGTGCGGGGCTTTGCACAGGGACACTGGGGTGTGAGTGATAGAAAGAGAGCAGAAGTTGCATTTCCCCCAAATACCTTTGTGTAATTCCAGCTGTTCCGGAGGCTGAGAAAGTTCAGGACTTCAAAGCCAACCTGGGTTATGGAGTGAGCTCAAGGTCAGCCTGAATAACATTTTAAAAGTCTCAAAATAAAAAAGTGGGAAACCATAGAATGCAAGCCAGTGGTAGAGCATTTGCTTACCAGGAACAAGGCCCTAGACAGGCTCCATCTTAGAACCAGAAAGTGGGGGAAAAGATCAAACTGAAACTGGGTCTATGGGGGCCGCTTTTCCAAGGAGAATCTGTGGGTTAAAATCAATCATACGACTCTCCTCAGCTATCCTGGACTGTCCTCTCCCTCTCCCTAGAGAAGACAGAAATGCCCCTGCTGTGGTCAGCCAGATGCATTTTGATATGGGGGAAACAGAGTGCGGGGCCAAGCCCTGAAGATATTTGGGGATTGCTGGTGGAACCAGGGGAGTTTCCTCTCTTCTTTCTTTCTTTCTTTCTTTCTTTCTTTCTTTCTTTCTTTCTTTCTTCCTCTTTCTCAGTAGAGAGCAAGGCTGAGAATTGGCCAAGGGCATAACAGGTCCCGGATCACTTGGAGCTTAGGCCTATGACCACTTGAGAAAGGACCCCTGACTGTTCTAATCCATAGCCATGGATTTGATCTGTAGCACCCCCCACTACATGGCTTTCTACTCCTGGTATGAACCCAAGGCCCATGTTTTCCTGTGAGCCAGCAGGCCAGAGCCAGCTTCAGTGGGGTCCATAAAACATCATAGCCACATGTTGCCTGCCCATCCCGATGGTCCTCTGTCTTAGCACAGACTCAGGGCAGGTAGGATATCAAACACACCTGAGCCCACATGCCCGGGCCTCGTCATCCTCAACAGTCCATCAGGTCTACTCCTGCACATTCCCCAAATCCTTCTGGCATGAGAGGATGTATTTTTAAGCAGTGCTGAATTCTTAAAGACAAAGGAGAATTTTGAAGTTGGACCAAATGCATCCTGCATTATGAAATAACCATGAGTCTTTGCAGACAAAAGGTGAAAGGTTATGGCTTCAAAACTAACACAGGAGATATTTAACTCAGGGATAGCTTTTGAATGAGAAGCCCGCATGAGTTGTGAGGGCAGAGCAGAAAAGACCCTTGAACCAGGACTTCAGGAAAGGCCTCTCAGAGATGAAACTAAAGGAAGACTTGGAGCCCAGTGAGCAAAATGCAGAACAGCAGGCTACAAATGGATGTGCCTAGCAAGGGTAAGAGCTAAGCAGACATGTTCAGGCTCTGAAGTATTCTGGAGTAGATGGGGTGACAGAATAGTGTTGCATCAGGGGCGGCGGGGTTGCGTCCCCTGCACCCTGCTGCCCGCATGGT
>JABTXL010006140.1:126528-142506 GCA_025134845.1 Neodon shergylaensis | reverse complement strand
TCAGGGGCGGCGGGGTTGCGTCCCCTGCACCCTGCTGCCCGCATGGTTAGCTTTGTGCCCGAAATAATTACACAGAAACGGTATTCATTTAAACACTGCCTGGCCCGTTATCTGTAGCCTCTTATTGGCTAGCTCTTACATATCGATCTAACCCATTTCTAGTATCCTTGTAACACCACGAGGTGCGCTTACCAGGGAGGATCTTAACCTGCGTCTGGATGGAGTGGGAGCATCATGGCGACTCTCTGACTCAGCTCCTTTCTCCCCCAATCCTGTTCTGTTTACTCCACCCATTTAAGGGTTGGCCTATCAAATGGGCCTAGGCAGTTTCTTTATTAGTTAACCAATGAAAGCAACAGATAAGATACAAGACCCACCTCCATCAGAATAGTAACAAGAGGGAGTCCTTGAGCCCCAGCAGAGGCCTCAGGTTAAGAAGTAGACACCCAGAACCGCTTCAAGATGCTTTTCCTGTTATCTTGATAGTTGAGTTCTTGTCCACATCCTTGTCATGACTTTAAGCAAGCCTCTATCCTCTAGAGTGCTTGCTTTGGGATGGAACAAGAGCCCTACTGGGCTCTCTCCCAGAAGTGATTAGACAAACCTAGATCAAGGGATGGTTCTGGACCATCCATTACCTCTGAGTCATTATAGGGGCTCCCATCAGGGCCAGACATTTATGAGAGAGTACCGACTCAAAATGTTCTTTGTCTTTCGTCTTAATCTTTGTTTCTTGAAACAGAGCTTCATGTGTCCAAAGCAGACCTTAAAATTTCTATATGACTGTGAACAATTTGAAACTCCTGCTTCCCCTGCTTCTACACAGTTTATGTGATGGGCCTCAAACCTGTGGCTTCTTACATGTTAAGCAAGCATCCTAGGCAGGGTCTTACTACATTGGAACTGACCTTGAGTTTGCCACAGTCTTTCTATCTTAGACTCCACCCCACCCAAGCCCAATGCTGGGATTATATATACCATACCACCCAACTTCTTTATACTAATTAGTAAACGTGAACGTTAACTTCCCATGACAACAAAGCATATCCCCCTGGGAAGAGGACAAGCTTCTGAATCATCCTGGGAAGGACATCTGGACATTAGTGGTTTTAATGTGCACCCTGGTGCACAGCTGTATTAGCTCCTTTTCCCGTTGCTATGACAAAATGCCTGACAGAGCAATTTAAGGAAGAAAGGATTTGCTTAAATTCACGAGTTCAGTTCATCCATTGCAGCAGAAAAGGATGGTGGCAAAAACTGACCAGAATCCGTCATGCAGTGCAGAAGCAGGAAACCAAGAACCAAGAATGGAATCTTAGTCAGTGTTCTATTGCTGTGAAGAGATTCCATGACCATGAGAATTCTTACAAAAGAAAATATTTAATTGGAGCTGGATTACAGTTTCAGAGGTTTAGTCCATTATTATCATGGAACGGAACATGGTGACATGCAGGCAGACATGGCGCTAGAGAAGTAACTAGAGTCCTGCATCCTTATCTGCAGGCACTATGAAGAGAGAGGGAGGCTCCGGGCCTGTTTAGGGCTTTTGAAACCTCATCGTCCAGCCCCAGTAACACACCTTCAACAAGGCCATGCTTCCTATTCCTTCTCAAGAAGCATCATTCCCTGATGACCAAATGTAGGAAGTTAAGGCCAAAAGATCAAAAGGAGCCAACCTGGAGTCGGCCTGGCACTGTCAGAGGTCCTGACTGTACCTAGTCAATGAGGAACAACCAAGCAAAGTTTCCTGAGTGCCTAGCAACAGGCACTGTCAGAGGTCCTGATCGTGCCTAACTAATGAGGGCAATCACATGATATCAACTGTCAACGAATCAAAATGCCTGGGTGCTGGGAGAGCATGCAAGCTTTTCCCTGTTGTTAAATGAACGAGTCTGCTGTATATCTTCTACGTGACTTCCTGTCTGAGACACTGGCTCTGCATCTTTCCACCCCCTCCCCTGAGGAAGACATTAGGGCCCAGCAACAACCAAACAATCAAATACTAGAACGGTTGGGGGATTATTCCTATTCAAAGCACCACAAATGAGATTGGATTGAAAGTTGATCCGGGCTATAACCCTCAGAAGTCCACCCCTAATACACCATCTCTATTAGCCAGGCCCACAGCCTCCTCAAAATAACACCGCCATCTGGGGACCACACATTCAAACATATGAGCCTGTGGGGACCTTTCCACTTCAAAGTGGGCCGTCATCTCACAGTCAAGAGGAAAGGAGAAGTTACACTTACTGAGGAGAACACAGCGCATGGGAACGGAAGGAAGTGTGGATAGCAGCCATGTCTAGAACTAGAGGACAAAGCCTCAGGAACTTCTCAAAAGGGAAACACCAGTAGCTCTACCCATTAGAAGACAAGACAATCACAAACACCGCTCTGGGAATCTTTTTTAATCCTCAAGATGGACCTAGACTGGTTCCCAATACTCTCCAAAGCCATGCCAATGGCTGGTTGGTAAAGACACCACCAAACATGGAGACAGGAAATACATAACGAATAAACATTAGTGAAAGAGTCTGTATATTACCATGAATTTTTTAGTGCCAAAAACAGATGAGAAGCTATTAAAAAATGCATGACTTTCATATTTGATTATAAGTCAAGAGCATCCAAAAAGAGAAAGAGAATTGGTTGGGGGGGGCAGTGGGGGCAAAAGACACTAGCCTTACAGACTGGGATGAATGAGCTTCCTCCGAACAGCAAAGGACTGACATGGTGATTAGTTAATTGCTATTCGGCTGCCTGTAATTAATGCACCCCTGGAATTGGTGAACAATGAAGTAAGCTACTACAGACCGCCGCTATGCAAATCGAACTGAGGATCCTGCTTGCTGACTGCGACTATTGTTATCCAAGGCTTCACCATTGTGATTCCATTAGAGTCTCCCTCAGACAATGTGTTACATGACTAGTGGGTGAGTTGAGCTGAAGTACTGGCTGCCTAATAAAGTCTGGGGGATCCAGAAGCTGGTATCAGGGTATCCCAACATGGAGTGTGTTCCTGCAGGATGTCTGAACCCCAGCATCTGACTCACCTGGCTTAGAGAAGGATCTCAGGCCTGTGCAGAAAGCCAAGGAAGAGGGAGAGCTGGGAGGCAGACAGGAAGGATTCTAAGAAGAAAAGTAAGATATCTTTCTCTGCTATGAGAGTACCACTGTTACCCCAGGCTCTCTATCACCCTGAACCCCTTTAGGAACACAAGGAAGAGGCCCATGGTAGTCCAGGCACTGGTAATGCATTCTTCAGACAGCAAATGGGGTGATTGCTGTGGTTGGATATGAAGTCCCCCTGCAGAGGCTCATGTATTTAAAGAATAGTCACTGCTATGTGGGAGGGTCTAGAAACCTTGGGAGTTGGGACCTATCTTGAGAAACAGATAGTTGGGTGTTGACAGAGGTTTCTTGGGACTGCATGCTCTGCACTGAACCCCACTCAAAGTGACCCATCCCCGTCACTGCTCACCACTGATACCTCCCTTGCACTAGTCATGTCAACAATAACCTCTGTGATTATAGGACAAGGTTCAATGCAAACAAGGTCCAAAAAATGGAAGTTTGCAGCTCACAGAATTCCAGGTCCATCACAGATTCAGGCATGTCTAGGTCTAAGGTTAGTTATGTTATCTGGACACTATCTCTCCTCATCTCTAACACAGCTCTGTCTTATGGGGCTCCCCCATCACTTGGATTCTCCTTAATCAGAAGAACCGCCAACTGCTTTGGTGCTATGAGTCTGTGACTCACTATGGTAAAGGCTTCTTAGAACTTTTTAAAACTCACTCTCTCTCTCTCTCTGTGTCTCTGTCTCTGTCTCTCTCTCTCCCCCCTCTGTCTCCCTTCTGTGTGTATATGAGATAATGATACAATTATATAAAATCAAAATACCAAACATTGATTTTATACTAATTAATTTTATACTAAGTGAAAAATATAATGTGTTTGTTATTTTTGTGAAGCTATGACCAAAACATCTCCTAGAACAACTTAAAGAAGGGTGGATTTATATAGCTCACAGTTTTTGAGGTGTCTGTCAATCCTGATAAAGAGGGTGTGGAAGAGAAGTCAGTAAGCAGAGAGGGAATACAGAAAGGGCCCAGAGATGATCTAGCCCCTAAGGAATCACCTTTATTAATTTGCTTCCTCCAACTTGGCCCTCCTCCCACTTTTTACCACCTCCCAATAATGCCAGCATATTGTGACTCCGTCAAGGGAGTACTCTACTGATCAGCCAGAGCCTTCATAGTGCACTCATCTCTGGAACACCATACAGACATATCTAAAAGTGTCTGTGTCTGAGTCAAGCAAACAATGAAGATTAACTGCCACAGACAGGAAACTAACTATATGGAAAATTCTATTCACAAACTCAGGTCAAGAACTCTGTCCCCAGAGTGGCTTCTAATCACTCTGCATTCACTTTTCCATAGCAACACCCTGAGGTTCCAGAACAGATCCTCACTAGTCCAGCTTAAGTCATATGACCATCTCTGAACCAATCATAATAACCAAGAGCATGGGATATGCTGATTGGCTAGGTGTGGGTTAGTCATCTTGGAGACAAGAGAGTAAGGCAGGGTCCAGGCTCCTCAAACCAAAGGAATAGAAAAGATGGGGAGGGGATGTGCAGCTACCAAGGAGAAACAGACAGGAAGCCGGATGCCCACTATCCCAGACACATGGCCAAGGATCCCCAGAAAGGACTGTGTTCAGAGAAATATGGCCCACCCAAGGGAGGCAGAAACTTCTATTCTCAGATGGAAAATCACAGGGCTTAGGTTGAGAGTTATCTTCCCCCACCTAACAGCAACAACCTTAGCCTAGCCATTTCTTTTTCAACTTAAAATTTTCTTTTGTGGATGGAAGAAAAGGGCATCAAATCTCCTGGAGTTAAAAGCATTTGTGAACCAACTAACATAGGTGGTGGGAACAAAATTCTGGTCCTCTGGAAGAGCAGCAAACCCTCTTAACTGCTGAACCATTTCTCCAGCTTCTAAGTGTGATGGATTTTTCTTGCTTGTCTGGAATTAACTAAAATCCAAGTGGCAAAGGACACTGGCAAGGGATTTTTCTTGATTGAATCATTCGAGGTGGGCAGATCCCACTTTAAATCTGGGCTATATCCTGCAGGAAGTCTCTATAAAGGGCATGGGAATAGGAAACACTTGCTCTTTGCCTACTTGCCCTCACTCGGCTGGCAAGTCCATTCCTTCACTGACTTCAGAGCCTACTTCGCAGGGATTCTAGTATATACCACAGACCGGCTGAGCCATGGACTGAATAGCTACTGGATTCTTAGACTTTCCATTGAAAGACAGCCATTGTTGGAATAGCTTGACCATGGCCTGTAAGCTACTCTAGTAAATCATAGATACATAACTAAACATCCCTGACTAATGTGCTGGGAAAGCCACTATGATGGTCAGTCTTGGCTGTCAACATGATTGGATCAGGAGATGTGTGTCTCGGGTGGGTATGGGGGCTTCAGAGAGGAATGACAGGTGGGAATTGACGTCATAGGTAAAATTCCCTTAGAACAGGACCTTCCAAAAGACAGCCCTGTGTGGCTGCATCCCATCTGAGTGTGTCACTCGCTGCAGCGATCCTGTGACATCAGTCTCCTGCTTCGCTCCATCAGGAACTCTCTATGACTTTCAGCCCCGGACTGGGACTGCTGGGGCATGCAACTTCCTTGAACGAAGCAGCTCCTTGTTCTCTGCCCATCCCATCCTCAGCCCTTTGGAAAGGACTTTGGGACTGTGATCCTGTAGATGGTGGGGTCGTAGGACCTGCTTTAATCCTATGGTAACCACCAAGCAACTGTGTAGGCTTCCGATGAGCTGCTCACTTTTCTAGGTCTCCGTTTCTGTAAATGGTAAACTACCCCTCCCCCATGCTGATGGCTCTGCTTTGGGGAGATTTTTAGCTGGACCAAGAAGTGTCCAACAAGTGAAGCATCAGGATTAACACTGGATCCAGAGGCAACAGATGCTTTGCCCATCAGAAGTAAATGGCCTATAGATCTGAAAGATGGGGAGGGAAGCTAAGGACTCCTACTCATCTGGAGAGACAGAAAATGGCCCTAAGTAGATGGACTATGGCCCAATAGCCTAGGCCCTCTGGTGTGAAGATATCAGAAGAAGTGTTTAAGGACTGGTTCACCACCCTTCCATAAAGCACTGCCTGGAACCTAGAGCTCACCAGATTGTATCATCAGCGAGCTGGAAAGAGACCTCCATGCATTTGACTTTCCGTCCTATGGGATTCTGGATGCAGCGGCAGGGTCTCTAGGGCTTTATGCTGTGAGCCATGCTGCTGAGTCAATAGCCACAAGAAGGGCTGTAGAGAGAAGCTCATTTTGGGGAATGAGGGACAAGTTGTTGGCAGGTCCCTTGGATCTCAGATGAGAGGTCCAAAGGCCCAAGTGGAGTTAGACATGTAATGGGCAAAAGGCCAAAGCACCACGTGGATCTGAGACTTGGATTTTGTGGTATTTTTGTTTTGGTTATATAATATATTCAGTGTAGAATATATGTCATGTGCCCAGCCTAACTAATTTTAAACTATGCATCCATTGTATGGCTATCCCTCAGATCAAGACAGAGACTATTTCCAGCACCTAGAAAGTTTCATTCTGGTCCTGACAAGCTAACAGGTATTCTAACATTTACCGCCATTGATGAGCTCCGCCTGATTTTGAACTTGATGTAAATGGTATTGTGTTGTTTAAGGTGACCTTTACTGGGAAATTCGCTTTTACTCTCCAATACTGATGATAGACTAAATAAATAAATAAATAAATATCCACATTCTTCTTGGTGAACCAGTGAGTTTCTGGGTTACTTCTAGGAGTGTAGGAGACACAGACACCTGTCTTAGTTAGGGTTTCTATCGTTGGGATAAACACCATGACCAAAAGCAGCTTGGGAAGGAAACGGGTTTTATTTCATCTTGCAGCTTGTGGTTCATCATCCAGGGAAGTAAGGACAGGAGCTTAAGGAAAAACCTGGAGGCAGGAACTGAAGCACAGACCATGAAGGAGTGCTGTTCACTAGCTTGCTACCGATAAGCCTGCCTTGTTACACACCCCAGGACAACCTGTTCAGGGGTGGCACCACCCACAATGTCCTGGGCCCTTCCACATCAATTTCTATTTAAGAAAATGCACCATAGACTAATCTGGTCAGTGCCATTTTCTCAACTGAGGTTTCCTATTCTTGACTATAGCCTACATCAAGTTAATATAAAGCTAGCTAACTCACCACACCAGCTTGGCACAGAAGACAAGTCATAGAACTGCATTTGAGTCTCCTACACTTGCAAGTGGCCTTCCTAGCAATTACTGCTTACGTAACCTTGAGAAGGGACCTTGGGAGTTGGTGTGAGTTTTGTGAGCCTCTTGAAACTTTTTAAGTTTCTTGTACCTTTTGGGAGCCTTTGATTCCTCCCAACCCTTTAAGTTGTAATGTTTTAGTCTAGAATAAATAGCTCCCCAAACCGTGTTTGCCTGTGATGATGTTTTCAAGATCTCACCTGTGCTGGTACACAGTTTGTGTTCATGCACCTGTTGATAAGCATCCAGGTGGGCTTCCACTGTGGGGCTGTTATGAGTAAACCACTATAAACGTTCTTGTATCTGTCTTTGGAACACTCCATCATTCATATTTGGGAGTGTAAGGGAGGATTGGGGGAACTCAGACTGATTGGGAAAGCAAGAACTAATGGGACCTTTTAAGAGGGATGTTTATTGTCCCAGAGCTGTGGTGCCAATCCCCCGACCCCCACACAAGGATGCTGATATCGTTACAAATCATTAATGGTCAGAAAGAGAACCCCTGGGAGGGCCCCAGGATCCTGTAGAATGTACGACTCAGAGCCTCCCTCTGGCAGACACTCATCTCCAGGGCCCTGCCCAGACTGATGAGAGTTATTTGTCTGCTCTAATAAAGTAAGCTGCTTCCCTTCTCCTTTATTTTCTGTGGCTTTTGCATCTGGGAACTCTCCTCATGTTCTGCTCTGGTACTCTCACTTTCCAAAGGGAAGCCTTTTCATATTCCCCAAGTCTGTGTGTGACCTTCTCTTCTCCACATCTGTTACTTTTATTTTTTTGTCACCTGCTACTCTCGTTCCTTTGTGTTTCCATCTTCTGCCTTTCATGGTTACCTAATCCTTTATTTGTTCCATAGAACAAACTTGGCAGTCAATCCTCCACACTCCAAATCCCCTGTAGCAGGCATGTTCCCCAGAGTGCAACTGATTGATCACAAGGCATACATGTATCCAGCTTTAGAAGATAACACCATTTCCCAGACTGACTGAGCCACGCTGCAATCCCAATCACAGAAGATGAGCATTCTAGTGGCTTCACAGCCTCACCAACACTTGGTAGTTTGATGTCGTTTTAAATCTTAGTTATCCTGGCACTTAATACTCTGGTCTTATTTTGCATTTCCTGATAACTAATGACTTTTTATGTAATTACTGTCCATTCTCATATTTTTCTTTTGTAAAATGCCTTTTCTAATCTTTTAGCCACGTTTTTGAGTTGCTAACACATTCTTCAATCCATAGGGGTTTTGTATCTGTGTGTGTGCATGCGCGCGCTCGCGTGTGTGTGTGTGTGTGTGTGTGTGTGCATGTCTTGGTTTCTGGAGATAGTGTCTCACTATGCACCTCAGGCTGCTGTTGTGTCCTTACACAACTCCAGGGATTGCTCTATCTTGGGCATCAAGAGAATAAAAGAAGGACAAACAAAAACTGGCGTCTGATGAATGATCTGGACTCTTGGATACAGAAACCTCAGCATCTCAGAAGCTCAGTATCTTTGTTACATATGAGTGGGTAGGTTATTATACACAGATAACAAGTAGAGTTAGTTACTGTATACAACCAAATAGGGTCAGGTTTAACTAATTTCAGTAAGAGCAGTCTCTATAGGGGAGCAGTCTTCAGGCCATAAACATAAGTGGGGGTGTCAATAGATATTTTCTGTATATGCTGTCAGCATTCCCATTCAGACCCAAGGAAGGCTTTGCCATCCTTCTGAACCTCACTGAGGGAAGACTTTGCCACTCCCTTGGGGCATTAAACCTTGACATGGCTATGCCCAAGTCAAACACTACACATTCATTCAGTCCCTCACAAACTCCCTACAGGCTGCTCCTGCTTCTGGATTCACTATGTAGCCCAGACTTGTATGCAATTCAGCATATCATCATGCCTGACCTCCTAGTTCTGAGACAACAGCTGTACTGCCATGCCTGTTTTTAGTCACTCATTACATATTTCAGATACCAAGTCCTCTGCGAGACATATCTGTATATGTCTGTATATATCATGAATACCTTCTCCCAGTCAGTGGCTTTCCCTTTCACATTCATTACAGTTTCCTCAAAGAACAGAAGATACTGTGACGATTTGAATAGGAATGGGCCCCATAGGCTCATATGTTTAAATGCTTGGTCTCTAGGGAGTGGTGTTACTTGAGAGGGATTAGGGGGTATGGCCTTGCTGGAGTAGGTTGTAGCCTCGCTGGTGGAAGTGCATCACTAGAGCTAGGCTTTTGGGTTTTCAAATGCTCAAGCCAGGCCCAGTGGACCTCTCATTCGGTTGCCTACAGATCCATATACAGAACTCTCAGCTACCGCTCCAGCACCATGTCTGCCTAGGTGCTGCCACACCTCCCTCCACAACAATAGTGAGCTAAACCTCTGACACTGTAAGCCAGCCCCAGTGAAATGCTTTCCTTTATAAGACTTGCTGTGGTCATAGCGTCTCTTCACAGCAGTAGAACTTTGACAGATCTTAATTTTAACAAAACCCAGTTATTCATCTTTTATTTTATTGCCATTATTCTCTGTGTTTGTCTCTAGATGTGACCTGAATCCCCAGGATAGTCCTCAAATTTCCATAGGCACAGGCACTGTTGTACAATAGTTTCCTTCAAACTTAAACTCCCCCATCTTAGAGGGAAGCCCCTCGAGACACAGGATATAGATGGAAAGGTGGGGCAGCGGGGTGATCTAAGGGGAGGTGAGACCTTTTATCCTGCAGAGAAGCTCATTAAGCTAAAGATGTAATCCAAAACCTCCAGAAATTGCTGAAGTGTCAAGATTTGCTAGACCCCTGCCTCCTCAAGCATATTGTCTTAGTCAGTGTTCTGTTGCTGTGAAGAGAAACCATGACCACAGCAGCTTGCATAAAAAGAAAGCATTTAATTGGGACTGGTTTACAGTTTCAGAGAGTCATTCCTATTCATGTAAGTAACCCCCCAAAAAACTCATAGGTTCACTAATTGGACTTCAGTGGTATCCTTACTCTGATCTGTCATCGGTTCCCTATCTGGGGTGAGTAGATACCTGTTCTCAACTTCCCAGTATAGGATCACACAACAGGAGCCTCCGAAGAGATAGACTGCAATGTCTAGTTCCTTGATGGCCCCTGGACATCATAGGTAAGAGGGCTTTCCTCCTGCCCCATTCACCTTTTGGTCTACAGTTGCAGTGCAGTGCACAGTAGGAAGAAGAGATACAAAGCAAATCCATCCTGAACAAGTCTACATGTTTGTCTGGCTCAGCAATTATAACAGCCTGGTCTATCGAAATGTTCTGAAGTAAGTGTTCTGAACTTCCAGGGTTCTGACGTTCCCTGCCTCCCTCTGCTGTGCAGGTGGTAAGGTGCAAGGAGGCTCTCAGAAACAGAAAACATCCAAGTTCTGCATAACTACTTGAAACCACAGACATAGGATGGAGGTCTCTACCTCTGCTCTTGTGGACCTCTATATGCTCCAGTGAGCATACGTGCTTCTCAGGATTCTAGGAATTAACTGAGATGATGCGTGCAAAGTGCCTATCCTAGCTTGTAATCCATGCTCAACACATAATAGACAATTGTATATATATATTAACTGACAGATGGGACAAGCTCCTATGTTGCCTCCCAGCTCTTAACAATGGTCTGTTGTCTCTGTTGGAAGTTTGGCCTCTCTGCATCTTCACTTCCATGCTAATGTTTAGGATGCCTGGGCAGTTCAGAGAAACCTACCTCTAGCCCTAGGCTCCTGCCTTATCCTGTTCCATCCATAACTTTGGTACCACTCACTCTAGAGACCCCAGCTGCCAAGTCCCCATGCCTATTCTGCCCAGTCTTCCAAGCAGTGGATCTGGCTTCGTCTACGCAAGCTCTCTTTTGTGGTGGCACCAGTTGCTGCTGCCTGGCAGCAATTTCAACCATGAAGTTTGTCCAAGGCAATAAAATGCCATCATCCCAAGAAGGCAACAATTGGGAATGGGCATACATGCTCCTGAAATTTCAGAGAGTTCCTCAGTTGCTCTGCCAACCTGAGACATACCTGCCCAAGGACCAGAGACCACAGCAGACAATCATGCCCTGGCCTGATCACAACACAGGCTGTGGGCCTCTCTGTCATCAGTAAAATCTAGTCTATGTGTACGGAATGAATGGATTAACTAATGGCAGGTCCCCAAGCAATTTGGGTTCACTCATGCATGCAAGCCTTTGATTTTCATTCAGCAAGCAGGAACAGTTACTGTTTTCATACAGTGTTTGTGGCCAGAGCTGAGGACTCTTTCGGTAAGACAGTTGCTCCCTAGTCAGTCATGGACATGGGGAGGGAGGGGAAGTGGCAGAATTCTCACCCACTAGGAGACACCTCATCTTCTTAAGAGCCCTCCATGGACTCCAGGTTTCTCTGGCTTCACTGAAGCCATTTTCTAAATCTGCAGTCTAGGTACCAGGAAATTACAATCTGATGCATCCTTTAGGCTCTGTCTATATTGCCAATCCTTTTTCCCTGTCCCTTGGAAAGAAAGACCCATTAGAACCCAAGTGGGAAGTTTTGATGGACAGATAGATATTCCACCTCAGACCCTTACTGTACAGCATCCCAAAGACAAGCTGTCTTAAAAGAAGTCCTCACCCCTCACGGTCACATTCATATTCGTTCATTCACTCATGGTATCTTCCATGTCTTTCCCAGACCCAGGTGAAGTAGCTAATACTCCCCAGTCTAGACACTCGGGGTTGATCTTTCCAAATTAGACGGCCACAGACAGGACATAGCTGAGTCCTAGCCTAGAGTCTGAATTTTTCAAGCACAAACAAATGCCTATGTTGGCCATTTCCTGATACATGGCAGGCACTCTTGCTCAGCGCAAAGCCTAATAGCCCTGGGGCTGACCTTCCCTTGTGGACACTCAAGTGTTTGGGAACCTGAGTCTTCAAGGTTCTTGTCCCTAAGTATCTAAAGATGGGTTGCACACAACTTCCTAGCGGATCAGCCTGGCCAATCAGCAGATACAGCTGGCCATTTCCCATTCTCTTACTGTACAGGCTCTTCAAACAGAAGCCTGTCAAAGTAATGTCAGTGGCCAAGAAGGACATGGGAGGTGATGTCCCATTGCCTCTTGTCTAGAAGGACAGGATGCTGCATAGCAGGAGCTGCTCCTGAAGTTTGCCCATACAGCAAATCATGCCGCAGTTCACAAGTTTGCCCATTATACCTGGCCTGGGTTCCCAAAGGTCCTGTTATGCAGCAGACAGGAGAAGAATCTCTATAAGCAGACAAGAGCCTCAGGAATGCACCAGTCCTGTGTCTTCACGATGGATTCTAGGAAACCAGGTGGGACCTTGTGTGTTTCCCTTGACCTTAACTACTGAGCATTTTGGCTGAGATATGGCATCTCTCCAGAGTCAAGATCGGGTAAATTGACCTGGTAGACAGGGTTCCCTTCCCTGGAAGGACATAGCCACAAAGTGTTGTCAAGTTTCTGCTGCTCCTCTTGCTCACCTTCCTTTCCAACTTCAAAAAGTATTTTTCAGGTGTGCCCATAGGCAAACACCATATAAAAAAAACGGACCCAAGAACCTGTAGGCTCCATGATGTCTATTTGCCGTGTGGTCTTTGAAATGCCCTTGTGATCACTACACACATTTGTAAGCAGGCAGTAAGAGAGTCCTGAGAACACAGCTGTTGGTTAAAGATCAGCTAACACTTCCCAGCCCAAGCTTTCATTGCACATTGTACAGAGGTAACTCATGAGAAAAGTGGCTAAGTTTGGCACAGGTCTGCCATCCCAGCTACTAGAAAGGCTAAAGGAAGATCATAAATATAAGGCTTAGATGACACCATGAGTTCAAGGTCAGCCTGGGCACCTTAGTGAGACAACATATAAAAATATAAAGTGTACAGTAAAAATTGTGGCTCAATTTGAACTACAAGCCAAAACAAAGAAAATTCAAAGTGGCACAAATCTTTAAGCTCTCAAGACCGAAGCCCAATGAGACGCTCCTCCAGCAAGGTCAAAACTTCTAAGCCTCCTTGTCTTTGTTAGGATTACTATTGCTGTGAAGAGACACCATGACTATGTCAACTCTTATGAAGAAAACACTTAATTGAGGGTGGCTCGCTTACAGTTTCAGAGGTTCAGTCATTATGATCATAAAAGGGAACATGGCAGTGTGGTGCTAGAGTTGAGAGTAATACATCTTGCAGGCAACAGGAAACCAATTAACTATCACATTGAGGGAAACTGAGAAAAAAAGAAACCTCAAGCCTCATCCTCACAGTGACACACTTTCTCCAACAAGACCACACCTCCTAATAGTGGCACTAACTTTGGGGACCATTTTCTTTCAAACCACCACACTCCTCAAACAGTGCCACCACCTGAAGACCAAATATTCAAATGCCGGAGTCCATAAGGGCATATCAACCAAACCACAGCAGGGGACTTCTCAGTGCTTGACTGCTGGGAAATACTCTTGCCTGTACTGCTTGGAAAAGTTTAGGATGACCTCCATCTCTCTAGCACCTCCTGTAAAGGGAACACACCGCAGGGATATGCCATAAGCAGGGCAGTGGACCAAATGAATTCCAAAACAAACAGATCTGAATATCAGTAGACTTTGGCATGTCACCGAGCTCTATGACTCAACAAATTCTTTTTTTTTTTTTTTTTTGGTTTTTCGAGACAGGGTTTCTCTGTGGTTTTGGAGCCTGTCCTGGAACTCGCTCTTGTAGACCAGGCCGGTCTCGAACTCACAGACATCCGCCTGCCTCTGCCTCCCGAGTGCTGGGATTAAAGGCGTGCGCCACCATCGCCCGGCTCAACAAATTCTTTAACACAAGTCTCAATGTCTTCAGTTGTAAAATGACACCATGATAGCAAATTTCCCATGGTTGTAGATGGAAGGATTAACTGAGATGATAAAGGCAAAATATTTAGCATCCTTTCTGGTATGGAGGAAGTGCCCAATAAGTCCCAGAAGTTAATAGTGTGTCCTTCAAGTTCCTGGAGGCGGTTATATCACAAGGGGACTGTTGCATAGACCCTCGTTTGCCTGAGAGATGATGTCGTCTTTCTATGGATCCTACTACCTCCTTGCTGTGAATATCTGGGAAAACTGGCCTATGACACTGGATTTTGAGGAGTCCCACTGGTTTGGTCAATTTCCCTCCCACAGCTGTGGAGCTACACTCTATGAATAAGCACTTAGCCCCTTATGTACTGACTGCAGGCATTATTTGTGGACACCATTTTCCTTCTCTTTCTCCTTCTCTCTCCCATCCTCCCCTCTGTCTCTCTGTTTCTGTCTCTGTCTCTCTCTTCTCCCCACCTCCTGGGGACTGAACTTGGGGTCTCACATATTCTAGATAAATACTAGATAAAGTCCCACCTCAGCTACTTAACCAAGGAGAAAGTTTCTCTCCTGCTGAAGATTCAGCTTTCCATTTTATAATAAGTGCATAGTTACAATGATCCCCAAACCTGTCCTGGGCCTCTGTCTGCTTCAGAAACCAACACGTGAAATTCTATTTTAATCTCACCCCACCCCAGCAGCCTCCTCTCATCCTCACTGCCAATACAGGTTTGGGGAGCACGCTTTTTAGTTATGACACCAACACTACCTGGCCTGCCTCAAAATATGGCCAGTATTTGCTGTTTTCCATGAAGACAGCCTTTCTTGGTTCATTCTGTGCAAATGAAGGATGCTTCCAGCCTGCTCTGCCACCTTGAAGCCAGGGGGAAGGTGCTGGGCCAATGCTCACCCACTAGACAGTTGTAGAGCATGGCCTCCTCTCCTACGGATGAGCTGTGTCACCACCATGCAGTCATGATAGTTCAAGATAAACCTTTACGAGTTTCACTTGAGAAGTCCCCATTATTAGCAATGCAGCATCCCACCTTAATTGAGTTCTGAGAGCTCTCTGTGGGACCTCAGTCAATACTTGCTGAAAATCAAGTACAGATCTTGTTATGATTCCATGCAAACACTGCATGCCACTCAACCAACCATGCTCCAGGCTCAAGCATGTGCCAGGCTTGTGGGAGGGAGCTTAACTTAAGCTGTACAAGTGTCCATGGGATAAAGCATTTCCTGATATCTCTGTCAATTGCCAAGACTCGGGCTCCACCAAATGACAGTACTCCACTGTCCCAGCACTCAGAACTAGCACTCCCAGTGACTAACAGGACTGGAGACCAGCACAAACTTGGCATTCAAGTGAGCAAGTAAGCTAACGTGTGAGTGAGTGTGTGTGTGTGTGTGTGCATGGGTGACTTAATAAATGACTGGAGAGGGGGAAGGAATGAAGAACAGGGGACTTGAACTCATAAAATCAGAGTTCTGATTCTGCTTTTCTATTCACAGACCCCCTTTCTGGCTCATCATCTGCACCTCCATTTTTCTCGCTGATAAAATAAAATGGAAATTATACACGGTATAAATGAAAGGAACTAGGTGTCTGGAGAATGGTTCAATGATTAAAGTGCTAGCTATATAAGAATGCGGATCCAAGTACAGATCCCCGGCATCCATGTAAAAACACAAGTGTGGCAGTGTATACCTGTAATTCCAGTACTGGGAGGAGGCAGAGACAAGAGGATCCTGTGGCATCACTGGCCAGCCAGCTAGCCAGTCAGTGAGCTCCAGGTACAACGG
>JABTXL010006140.1:114566-126518 GCA_025134845.1 Neodon shergylaensis | reverse complement strand
ACACACACACACACACAGACACACACACACCACAACCCACATACAAAATAATTAAAGGAATAATCCCTTGTCATGTGAGGGTGTGTAGCACATTGCCTGGTCTATAAATTCTCATTACAATAAACAACCACCCCATAATAATTTCAAAGTCTCATATCACAAAATCAAAATTAAGAATCTAAAACTTAAGGGACTAGGTATGGTGGCACATACTCTTGAATGGTAGAGGCAGGGAATCAAGAATCCAAGTGCAGCTTCAGCTACGTAGTGAATTCCAGGCCAGACTAGACTACACCAGCCCCTGTTTCACAATGCCGGGGAGGAGGATTAGATACCAGAGAGTCATCCACCTGCACTGATCATTTTAAAGTGGACCAAAAGCCTGCCTGTGGTTAAACTAAATTGGTTAGAGCACTTGCCACTCAATCTTGACAACTGGAGTTTCTATCCACAGAATCCCTTTTAAATGCTGGGTAGGCATGGCAATGCATCTATAATCCCAGCTGCAGAAGGCAGACGCAGGTCTCCAGAGTAAACTGGCTCACAAGTCTAGACACATCAGCAAGTTCTTGGTTTGATTAAAAGACCTCGCCTCAATGAACAAGGCTGGAGGAGAAATCCATCCACAATGGTTCATGACATTAACTCCTGACCTCCATTTGCACACACACACACACACACACACACAATTTGGGGGGGGGGCATTTTAAAAAACACATTCAAAGAAAAAATACAAAACATTTTTCCTATGTTAAAACAAATGCATGGAGCAGCTAAAACATTAGCACAAATGTGTTTCATAAAAATCTGACATGCGGAAATCACAACACAAAGATACCTCCACCCGATCAACTTATTAAAACTCATTTATTTCACATTTTCTAATTTCTTACTATTTTTTCTTTTCTGCCACTCTCTTCTCCACTCCACTTCTTTTTCTTTTCGTTTATTTGCTATTTGCTACATGATTATTAACTCCATCACATAATCCTCAGTCTTCTGGTTTGTAGTCATGGCGATACCCGATGATTACTAATCAAGTATGTGGGGGAGGGTGTGTGTGTGTATAAAATGTATGTGTACATTTATGTGTGCCCTCGCATGGATGCACACAGAGGTCAGAGGAAGGTGCTGAGTTTTCCTCTTCTATCACTTTCTGCTCATTCTTTGGAGGCACAGTCTCTCCCCGAATATGAAGCTTGTGTTTTGGATTTCGGCTAGGCTGGGAGCCAGCAGGCCACCACTCCTCAACACCAGAGGAACATGCATTTGTGAGACAACATCTTGCTTGTAAGGAAGATTCTGGGATTTGAATTCAGTGCATCATGCCTGGGCAGCGAGCACTCTTAACCACTGAGCCATCTCCCTCTAATCAAATTTAAATGTGTTTTGTATCTTCACCAATTTGATATTGTTATTAACATAACTATTTTCACATTACTGAATAGTACTGGGGATTTAGCTCTCAAGAATAGGCTGTTGTTCAATGGAGGATCCTCAAGTAAAACAGAAGAGATAACATCTTTTTTTCCTAATGCACAAATTATACTATAGAAATCAAAGAACTATGAAAACAGAAAAGCTATTATCATCTCCCAAAGATTGTAACTTTCTAATATTGTATTGAAAGATACTGCACTAAAATGTGAGATAAAGATTTCAAACATTTAAACAGTAAAAGCAGTGACTGTTATAAACAATGAAACTAACTCAATCCAGAACCTGAAGAGGAAAGTCAGCTACATGGATGAGAAAAATCAATTCTACGGATGAAAGTCACAAAGAAGGAGGAAAAGCTCTGGAGAAAAACTGAAAATCTGAAAGAAAAATAAATAGAAACTTTGGAATGAAAACATCAATGAGGATCAAGTATATACACAGCAGAAATAGGCTCAGCCAAGCAAAAGAAGAAATGTCAGGAAATGGAGGACAAGGTCAAAGAACTATCACGCCCAAGTGTGAACCAGGAAAACACAAAATAAATGAGCATGACCACGATATCTAAGAACTTAGAAACAGGAATAAGTGACCATGCCAAAGAATCCACAGGATAAGGAAGCTGAGATAAATACTAATGGCATAAAACATTTTCAGTTAAATTCAATTAAATTATACCCCAAAATGTCTTCAAATCCAGACAAAGAAGTGAGCATTCAAACCCCAAAGGCATTTAAAGCCACAAATAGGCACAACATGAGAAGAATCTCTTGACTACATATTATAGTTATGTTATGAAGTCAAAACTGCAACAACACCACACACACACAAACACACACTAAAAGCTGAAAAAAAAAGCTGGGCCGTGGTGGTGCATGCCTTTAATTCCAGCACTCAAGAGGCAGAGGCAGGCAGATCTCTGTGACTTTGAGGCCAATCTGGTTTCAGGATAGCCAGAGTTATACAGAGACAGGTCTTGGGAAAAAGTAAAACTTTAATTTTAAAATAAAAATAAAACAAAATAAATTTAACAAGAGGAATAGATGAACAAAGGAGAGGTTAAAAAAAATCTGTCATGTCCAACCCAGAAATCAGCAAATCCATAATAAAGGGGGTAGAAAAAAAGCACAAACAATAACAAAGCCACACAGAAAACAACCAATCAAAATTACAGGAATCAGTAAATCTCTCTGAATAAAAACTTTAAATGTAAGTGACCTCAACTCACCTGCAAAGAGACACAGACTAGCCAACTATGGGACTTACTCAGCTCTAAAGAAATATAAAATTATAAAAACTGCAAGAAAATACATACACTGAGGAAAGTTATACTGAGAAATTTCACCCAGACCCAGAAAGACAAACGTATGTTCTCTTTCATGTGTGGATGCTAGCTTCCAATCTTTAGATGTGCGTGTGTCTACCTTGAAATACCCGTTGAAGCCAGCAAACTAGAAAAAGGCCATTTGCCATGAGGAAGCCATTAGCCATGAAATAACATGACAAAATTATGTCATTTCCAGGCAAATGGCTAGAGTTTATCATGGAAACTATCATGAAAGGCAAATAAACCAGATTCAGAAAGACAACAGATTGCATATGTAAAATCTATAGCAATTCCAGGAGCCGATACTATAGAACTTAACATAAAAAGATTTTGCAGAGATAAAGGACTCTGTGGTTATCAACAGAAAGGGTTCCATGAACAGAGAGGAGAGTTAGGAATTTCATATATGTGGGACATGCACGTGTGTGTGCATGTGGAGCTATAGGATAATTTCAAGCACCACTCTCAGAAATGCGGTCCCCACCTTTAGGGACAGGGTCTCTGGCTGGCCTGGAGTGCACCACATAGGCTACACGAGGCAGCCAGGGAGTCCAGGGATCTTCCTGTCCTCACCTTCCCAGTGCTGAGATCAAAAGTTCCTCCTACAGTGCTCAGTCGTTCTGTGTGAGTCCTGGACATTTGCTAAAGTTGGGTCCTCATGCTTACAAAGTAAGGCCAGTATGTGAGCCATCCCTCCACCCCCGACAAGTGTTAGCCTTTCTTCATGGCTCAGTTCTCCTTTATTTGAAGTTGTCGTAAGTTTATTTCATTTTTACAAAAACAATAGAAAAAATTTCTGAAAGTCATGTCAAAATATTAAGTGAATCATTTCTGGTGGTGAAAATACTGATGTTTGGGGGAATTTTTTGTTTCTTATAATTTCTTATACCATAAGCTTCCAAAATATGTAAGAATTATAATTGTTTTAAAAATGAAAATAAAATCTTGGGTTTTCAGTTTGGCAGAGGGAAGTCAATAAGCTTTAATCATCAAGTAGAACAGAAAAGGGAGCAGAGAGGGGAGAAAAAACATGTAAAGCTAACATAAATAAACATAAATAAATCAAAAAAGTAAGCAGAAAATCTCATGATGATATTTGTAATAAATATGAACTGATTTAAGTTACAAAGCAGAAGATAGAGTCCAAAAGATTGGATTTGTCTGGGTCTAAAGATTTGTTGCTCAGTACAAGAGGCACATGGTAATCTAACCATCCCGGAGGCTGACGAGGGCCCTGGGAGCGATCGTGCCTGCACAGCCATAGCAGCCCAGATAGCAGGAGCATGCAAGCAGAAGAGGACAGCAATTCCAGGAGCAGATTCTATCGGACTTAGTGCAGAAAGCATTTACAGAGATAAAGGACTCTGTGATTATAAACGGAAGAGACTCCGAGAGCAGATACGAGAGCTGGGGATTTTATGCACCTCATTGCAACCGAGCTCAAAAATAAATGAAGCAAAACTGACAGAATTCCAAGAAGAAACTGATAAATTTATGATCAGCGTGGGAAAGTCTAACCCATTCTTTCTGAAATTGTTACTGCAGAAAAAAAATTACTTATGATAGAGAAATCTATATGACCCAGTAGCAAACTGGATCTAACAGATATGTAGAGAATTGTGCCGTGGGCACTGAGAGATATGCATTCTTTCCAGCAAAATAAGGAAGACTTACAAATAAATAGCCTTGTAGGCAGATATGACAGAAGCCCAACAAGTTCCAACACTCCTGGCCTCCAGGTAACAAGCACGTGCAGGCCCCAATGCAGTTAAACTAGAAACGGAAAAACTAGGACATTATAATGCTTTTAAATTAAATAATCGTACTAAAAACATAAACAGAGTTGAAGACGTGACATAGCAGTAGAGCTCACCCAGCATGCTCTGGGTTTCATCCTTACAATCCACAATAAACAAATGAATAAATACATAAAATGAAATTATTAACGACAGAAATGTTAATAGTCGGGACTAAGGTGTGATTAGTTGTCGAATAAAGTAAATATAGTTCCCAATACATTTATTAGCATAAAAAAACAGAAGAAATCCTTGGGTAGCAGAGGCAGAAGGATCAACACTTCAAGACCATCTACCGAGTGAGTTCAAGGTCAGCCTGGACTACACAAGACCCTGTCTGAAATACATTTGTACAATAGAAGCGATGAACATGAATAGTTACACTACTACTCAAGAAAGCTAAACTCCAAAGTCTCAAAGGAAGAAATGCTCTCAGGAAGGATTAGAATATAAGTGTTTTATCAGGAGGGAGTGAGAGCAGACATATTGCCTGGAAGGAGCTGGGATATTGGGTTCTCACTAGCCTGTTACTGACTCCCTGGTGCATGAAGAGTGTCAAGTCCAGGCGCACCTAGTTCTACTCCAGCAGTCGCTCCCTGGCCCACATCTCTGAAGATTTCACATGTGATCTTGAAGTACAAGCTGGGAGGTGTGTGCTGATGGCACAGACAGAATGCAAGGCCTTCCTGAATGGCCACCTGAGATGGTCAGTCTTGATGGCCAGCTTAATTGGATTGAGAGGCAGCAAGATTGGTGAAGTTCCAATCCTCCTGCCTCTCTCTCCCGAGTGCTGGGATTCTTCTATTTTTACGTTAATAAATTCATCAAGAACTCAATTCAAGAGATACTTGAATCATGGGCACTCTGTCCTAATGAATAGGTTGATCCACTGATGAATTCAAAATTGAAGCCTCCTAGGAGGTGACTGAACTATAAAAGATGAGGCCTGATAGGTGGCATGTTTTCTGGGGCTCTTTTCGCTCCCTATCTGCTATGGTCGCCAAGGCTTCTGTCCATCCAGTCCTCCCAAACATGATGAACAGAAACCTTGGCAACAACCAACTCAAACAAACATCTACTCTTTTTAACTTGTTTGTGGGATGTTTTGCTTCTGCTACACAAAAATCTAGCACAAGCATCAGCAGTGCTTACTGAAGCATTTTATACAGAATGAAAGCAAATACCATTATCAAGAGAAATATTTAATGCATTGAAGAGTCACTTATTTCAAAAGAATGCCCAAGTATATCTATCTGTAGCAGAAACAGAAGAATTATGTAACAACTGTGCCAGTTTCCTGTTGACAAACATAATGATGAAAAATAACTTAGGAAAAGATAGGCTTTATTTCAGCTTACATGTCCAGGTCACGGTCTATCGTCGAGGAAGGTCAGGGCAGGAGGTGAATCAGAAACCATAAAAGGTCTCTGCTTACTAGCTTGTTCACTGGCTCGTGCTCAGTTAGCTTCTTACACAGTCCAGATCCACCTGTCTGGGGATGGTGCTACCCACAGTGGACCAGGCCCTCCTAAGTCAATTACCAATCAAGAAAATGCCCCACAGACTTAGACACAGGCTAATCTTATGGGGGCAATTCTTCAACTGAAATTCTTTCTTCCCAGATGACTCTAGGTTGTATCAAGTTGACAAAACAAAAACAAAAACAGGACAACAGTCATTTGGAAAGGTAGTATCAGGGTGATTAAGACTAACACCAAAGAGTATTTCTCCAAATGATTACAACTAAAAACATATGGATAGACTATAAAAAGCAATGGCCTAAAAGTAAGTAACAACTCCAGAGAGACTTCTCAGAAAAGACTCAATAACCTAGTATCACAGACCTTTAGAAAATGAAGGCAAAGGGTCATCACTTAAAAACCTCCTGGGCAGAAGGTAGAGTGAGGACTGAGTCCACGGTGGCAGTTCTTCATGGCCCAAGACCTTTTTCCACCTCTTCTATGTATGTATGTATGTATGTACGTACGTACGTACGTATGTATGTATGTACGTACGTACATACATATGTATGTATGCATGTGTGTGCTTGTGTGCGTGTGTTTGTGTATGTGTATAAACAAAAAACATATAATCTACAATAGAAAAGGCAAAGTAGACATCAAAATCAAAAACACATAGAGCAGGTAAGGATGGACACACACTGTTTCAGGGGGTGACCTGAAGGCTTCAGCTGGCTCACAGTCAGATGACTGAAGTAAAAGGAGAAAAGAGAAGGGGAAAGAGAGGGAGAGGAGAGGTGGAATGACATAAAAAGATAGGCTCCTGGTAAGAGTATGGGTGAGGGCTTTATTTTACCTGTATTGTTTACTTTTGACTTACTTTATAGCAAAAAAATAATAATAATTTAAAGAAAGAGTGGATGAGAGAAGGAATGAAAAAGGGAGGTACAGTCCAAATAGAAGTTCTCCGAGTTCACAGCATCTGTCTCAGGGAGGCATTGTGGAGGGCTTTATTCTCTTATTTACTTTTTCCACATATTTTCTAAATTATTCCTGGTAAACATGTATGACATTTATAAGCTGAACAAAAGCAGTAAATACTTATTTTTAAAGCCCCTTGCTAAGCAGCTGTGATTTAGAAGCCTGCACTGTGGAAAACACACTGATATTTAGACACCCTGGCTGGCCTGGAGTGAGCACCGCATCCAAGACAGGTTTCTGGGGACGCTGATAAGGGAGGGAGAGGATTTTAATTTCGCTGTCAGTGCCACCACCCCAGGCCTCAGAGGTGAAGACTCCAGGTTCGGTTCCTCTGCTGCCTCCCTGGGGACAGAGCTGCAGCCACAGATAAAGGACAACAGTGTTTTTACTAAACTCCCACCCCACCCCGTGCCCACGAAGATGAAGGTATCCCTTGAGGTGCCCAAGATAAGAGCAGAGTCCAACTGAGTAAGAAGAAGGCATGGGGACATGGGAGGGGAGAGGAGCCACCCCAACCGTGGCATGTGTTGGTTGAGAATCAGGAACTTCAACACAACTGACAAGGTCAGAGTCACTGTGGAGTTGACCTGTGGAGACACTGCTCCATTTTCTGAGGGAGATCTCAAACAGTGCCCTTTCACACCCAGACACAGAAAGACACACACGGTATGTACTCACTCATAAGTGGATATTAGACATAAAGGAAAAGATAACCAGTCTACAGTCCACAACCCCAGAGAAGACAGGAAACAAAGAGAACCCTAATAGAAATATACATGGATTCCCACGCCCCAGGGAAGGGACAATAGACCAGATCTCCTTAGTAACTTGGCAGAGTGGGGGAAGAGGGGTTGGAAGAGGAGTATGGAGAGAGAAGAGGGAACAGGGAGGGGAACATGAAGGGTTGTGAAGGTCGATTTGGTAAAGGACAGAGAGGGGGAGCAAGCAAAAAGATACCTTGAAAGCGACTAGGCACTAGGGAAACTCCCAGGAAACCACAAGGATGACCCCAGGTAAAAATCTAAGTAATAATGGAGAAGGTACCTAAACTGTCCTTCCCCTCTAATCAGATTGATGACTACCATAATTGTTATCATAGAACCTTCAACCAGAAGCTGATGGAAGCAGATGCAGAGATCCACAGATAAGCACTGGGTGAACTCCTGGAGTCCAGCACAGAGAGGGAGGAGTGATATTATAAGCAAAGGGGCCAAGACCATGATGGGGAAACCCACAGAAACAGCTGACTCAAGCTAGTGGGAGCTCACTGACCCTGAACTGACAGCTGGGGAACCTGCATAGGACCAAACTAGGCCCTCTGAATGTGGGTGACAGTTGGGTGTCTTGGGAAGTTTGTGGGGCCACTACTAGTGGAACCAATATTTTATCCCTAGAGCATGACCTGGCTTTTTGGAGCCCATTCCCTATGGAGGGATACTTTGCTCAGCCTTGATACAATGAGGAGGACCTTGGTCCTGCCTCAAGTGACATGACAGACTTTGTGGACTCCAATGGGAAGTTTCACCCTCTCTGAGGAGTAGATTGGGGGGAGGAGGAAGATGGGAGAAAGAGGGAATTGGGATTGGTATGTAAAATATTTTTTTAAAGAATTTGTGCCTACAAAGTCTGATTGACTGCTTAGAATCTCAGTACTGGGGGAGACTGGAATGGTGCAGATCCAAAGGCTAGTTACCTTATCTAGGGCTAGTTCTAGCCTCCCAGAACAGGCACTCCTTGCTCCTCTCTGTCTCAGCTAGCATCCTGTGAGGGACAGATAAGACGTTGTGGTGAAGAGCCCAGAATATAAAATTGTAAATCTACCACATTTTGGGAAAAATAAAGCTGACAGCCATTGTTAACCTTTAACAACCACTTTCTGCCTTAAGAGCAGACATCCTGGCAGCCACTGTGTACAAAGGTACACTTCTAACAGTTGTCTCCTGTCTCCCAGCTAGACAATTTCCAGTTAGGCAGATTACGGTGGACACAGGTTAGCTTCCAACTTGCTTCTATGGGATTCCCTGTGTTGTATTTCTTTATTTTTTCACTGTCCCCCTACAGGACTCTACTCTCTGCCTTGTGTTCTTTTAGGAACAGTCAAACGTAGTGTCAGCCACAAATTTTTGCAAACATCCTAAGTTAGCATCATATAATTAAAAGTTGTAAAATTTAAAATGTAACATGACATTAAGCCTGACCTCAACATTGTAAAAGCTCTTTGACCCACCTCTGGCTCTTGATTTTACTATAAGGAGAGGCTCAAACCTGCCTCCATTGTCACAGTATCAAAAACCCCAACTCTGACCTGTGGCCCCAGTGCACTGAAAGTGTTTTGTACCCCGCAGTGATTGGAATAAAGTTTGCTTCTGGTTTCTAGACTTCAGTGGCTTGTTCCCCATTATTTTGCATGGCCCTGGTACCCAACATTAGAATCTATTAACTTGGCAGAATATTAGCGTCCACCAATCCCAAAGCTCAGACAACATCTTGGAGCTATAGAAAGCTTTCCCATCTCACTGCACCTGGCTCTCTGACGTAGCCACCAATGTGTTTTAAACTTGACTTGCCTTCATTTATGATTCCCTTCATGAGATTGCTTCCACATTTGACCATGGAATTAGGGGTGACCTAAATCTATGTTCCTGGGGCACAGTCACTCAAAAAGGCACTAAATTAAACTCTTTTCTTCCTTTTAAGATGAGAGTTGTGATTTTTGCCCCATCACCGGGGGTTGAGGACATGGCTCAGCTTCAGGGCATTTGTCTGGGCTCTACCAGTGCCTGGTTGCAGTGCGGTGCAGAGTGCTTGTCTGGAATTCACCAGCGAGGAGCTGGGGTCCTAGCTCAGTGCAGAATGCTTGTAAATACAGGGTTCCAGTTCCATTCCCCCCACAGCCAAAGAAAGAAAAATTTAATGCTGACAACCGAAGTTCTAGAAGCCTGGAACTCTTAACAGCCTTGTGTCTTCACAGCTGGAGAGACTGGGGCCTCAGAGGAGTTGGTCAGATTGGAACCAGACACCCAGCTATTCAAGAGGAGGCGTCACCACACTGAAAGACCACCTGAGGCAGTCCTATCTGAAATTGCAAGCCTACAGAGAGAAGCAAGCAGCCCTGAAAGTTGAGGCCTGGTGGGGCCTCTTATACAAGGAAGATGCTCAGCACTCTGTCTTTTGAAAGGGTCCTCCAGTCCCACTCATCAGATGAGAGTTATATAAGAAAAGCTGCAGGATTCCTTATGCAGCACCCCATCCTCCCACCTCCCACTTCTGGGGCTTAATTATGGGTACTTAAGGTTGCACAGAAGTTGAAGGACCTTTGAAAGACCAAAATGAACCAGCAGCGAAAGGCCCCGCTTTCTTCCGCTCGCCCTCCTGATTGCTCTTAGCTCTGTTTCCAGGAAAGGATGTGTAGGAGCTAGCTCCGCACTCATCATATTTTATACCATCAGGGAAAACACACAGTTCTCTGAGCAGCAGGGGCCTCTTGAGATCTAGGCAGGAGGCAGCCCTAGGGCAGCTATTCCAGCAAGTGGGAAAAGGCTCCAGGAAACCCTGTGGATCTCTAAACACAAACAAAACTGAGATGCTCCCAAAAGGAAAGTGGGGAGTTTCTGGCCAGCATTCCAAGCACCCCTAGACTGGCCCTAAACCCTTAGCTCAGCCCCGTACAGACCAATTTCATCTTCAGTTCTATTGGACAGTTTTTAAAAAGCCAGAATTTCTTGTTGTTGTTGTTGTTGTTATCATTATTATTCACAACACACAGATACACATACATACACACTTAAATCCTTTCATAGTTGCAACTATTTATGGTTTAAGCACTCCCTGGATAAGAGTAAGCATGTTTGCAGGTGCTGCTAGGCCTCAGGGATGCCATTTGGTCCCTGAGCTGCCTGGATGTCTGAGTGCTGAAATCAAGCAATCACAGCTATAACAACAACACACGATGACTCGTTTGTCATATCCTTTCTGCAAGGCAGACACTTGTGATAAAGCCAAAACCGTTGGCTTGCACCTCCTTGAGACTACCAAGATGTATGGTGAGGTACTTGGGGCTCTCTTGGCTTAGTCTGAAGGTCAGCAGGCACTGGGGAATGAGTGAAAAGCTTCAGGAGGGGGAGGTCAAGGGGGACACGGAGAAGGACGACTGGAGAGTACTCACTATTGCCACAGACAGAGAGGCAGCAGTGTGCTGGGGGTCTCTAAGGAGAGTTTAGGCCCTAGAGCTAGAGACAGATGGGTAACACAGTAGCATCCTGGAGAGAAGAGTCGAGTATGGTTTTATACCTTTAGAGAGTAGGGAAGACTTCACAGCACAAGCCTGAAGCCAAGCTCTCTGATTCCAGGCAAGAGTACAGAATGCATGGCCACCAACACCCGTTTGGTGTAAAGTCACTTCTCACTTGAGATATTCTAGAACCTGGGAGTCTGTCAGCTAGGAGCTCACAGACAATGTCTCGGTAGGGTGCCTGTTGGATAGTGTGGCCTTAGCCTAAGCTGAATTCCAAGGTTATATTCTTACAATGGAACTGTCCTCTTGGAGGCAGACAGCAGCCCACCTTGAAAGGCTGCCCAGACTCCCATATAAGTCACATGGTTTTCTTGGAAAAACAGAGGAGGCAGTTTCTAAAGTGGGGTTTAGACTAAGGTGTGTGTGTCAGTGGGGGTGGGGATAGCACCTACAAGCAGGAAAGTGTGGACAAAGCCTCTCTATGGAGAAAACTCCCCCATGACCTTTGGAAGGACAGTTCTGACAGGCACTCAGCATGCCACTTCAAAAGGTCCTAGCAAGACTGAGCTCACATCTCAACGGTTGAGTCTGTTGTGGTTTGAAGTGCTGAAACGGGAACCTAAAGTATTACACACGTTAGGTAGGTGCTGAGCACTGAGCCACACCCTCGCCCTCACTGGTAGACTCTAGCCAAGCATTCTACCACTGAGCACTGAG
>JABTXL010006140.1:0-103307 GCA_025134845.1 Neodon shergylaensis | reverse complement strand
ACAGGGTAGAGGGGAAGACAGGAGAGGGGAAGGGAATGAGAAAGGAGAGAGAGGGAGAGAATAAGGAAGGGAAAGGGAGAAGGAATGGGAAAGAGAGAGGGCAGGGGCAGGACAGGGACCGAGGCAGGAGGAAGGGCCACATAATGCCTCATGCTAAATCCTGTGGAAAACAGCTCAAAGGGAAAGCTACATACGGTTCAAGAATTCTTTAAAATAGAAAAATCAAGAAACTAGCATCCTTTATCACACACACAAAAAAATCAGTCAATGTAGTAGCCCCCGATTCTTAAAAAAGAAAGCTATTGTACAATAAAGTAGACCATCAGAGAAGAAAAGCTTGAAAAGGAAGATCTGCTAGGAGGGGGACGAAAGGTAAGCACTGGATGTAAGAAAATACAGAAATAAAGGAGGCCCTGCAGAAGACGGTCCTATTATCCTGAATCCACAAAGGGCAAGGAGACCCACTCATCTAGTAAATAAAACCTGGAGAAGACCCTTCATCAAGAACAAATTGCCTACAGATGGAAACCATCCTGAGTGAGGTAACCCAGTTCATGAAAGACAAATACGGTATGTACTCACTCATAAGTGGATATTAGACATAAAGCAAAGGATAACCAGCCTACAGTCCACAACGAAGCCAGATAACAAGGAAGACCCTAAGAGAGACATATGGATCCCCCCGGGAAGGATCTTGAGTAAATTGAGAGTGTGGGGGAAGGGTAGAAGGTGGAAGAAGAACAAGGAGGGGAGAAGGGGGGAGGAGAACATGAGGGATCTGGAAGGCTGAGTTGGGGGAAGGACAGAGAAGGAGAGCAAAGAAAGAGATATCTTGATAGAGGGAGTCATTATGGCATTAGCAAGAAACCTGGTACTAGAGAAATTCCCAAGAATCCACAAGAATGACCCCAGCTAAGAGTCTAAGCAATAGTAGAGAAGGTACTTAAATTGCCCTTCCCCTCTAATCAGATTTATGATTACCTTCATTATCATCATAGAACCTACACCCACTAACTGATGGAAGCAGATGTAGAGATTCACAGCTAAGCACTGGGCTGAGCTCCTGGAGTCCAGTCATAGAGAGGGAGGAGCGATAGTATGAGCAAAGGGATCAAGACCATGGTAGGGAAACCCACAGAAACAGCTGACCCAAACAAGTTGGAGCTCACTGACTCCAGACTGGCAGCTGGGAAACCTGCATAGGACCAAACTAGACCCTGTGTACGTGGGTGATAGTTGTGTGTCTTGGGCAGTTTGTTGGGCCACTAGCAGTGGAACCAGTATTTATCCCTAGTGTATGACCTGGCTTTTTGAGAGCCATTCCCTATGGAGGGATACCTTGCTCAGCCTAGATACGGGGGGTGGGGGGGCTGATTCTGCTTCAAATGATGTGTTAGACTTCACTGATTCCCCATAGGAGTTGATGGGGGATGGAGGTGAGGGAAGATGGGGGGAGAGGGAGGAGGGGAGGGAGAGAGAACTGAGATTGGTATGTAAAATAAGACTGTTTTAAAAAATAAAGAAAACAAAATTTTTTAAAAAAGAACCAATAGCCTGCCATGCACTCTCCCCTGAATATTGAAACACGCCCCTGAAAATGGGTTGAAGACAAAGGGCTCCTAGTACAGGGTAGATTTCAACTTCTTTTGTCTCTTTTAATCTGTAGCCTCTTTTAATAACAATGACTTGAGGCTGGGGAGAGTCTTAATGTGTAAAGTTCTTGCTGTGCCAGTGTGGGGAACCAGGGTTTGCATTTCCAGCACCCAGATATTTATGGCTTCATAACCTCTCCCAAAAGCACCACCTACTGAAGACCAAGTGCTCAAGTGTTCAGACCCAGGAGCCTATGGGGTACATAACTCACCACACGACAAGAGTCCGGCACAGACGCATCACTTCATGTGGTTGATGGCGTTCACACTTTAAGTGTTTCCTGACAAATGCTGGTAAAGGAGACTCTCCGTCTGTGCAACTAATATTGTCAATAGCCTGTGGACAAAAACGGCATCCATACAGTAGATGCCAGCTACTGGAGGGGGCGAAGTAAGTCCAGAGGAATGACACACAGAAAACTCTCCAGAGGTATAACTCTTGGACCACACCATAGCTGAATCCTTAGCCTTTTGGTCGTGCAATCATCTGCCCTATTGACTGATATAAGTGTATTTTAATTCTCTACCAACTGCACAGTTCCAGCCAAAACAGTTTCCATGACTCTCCAGTTGGGGTTTTGGGACACTTTCATCCTAGAGATTTTTTTTTCTAATTGCACATCTTCATCCCAACAAGGGACAGTTGGGTGCAGCACATAGCACACAGGGAAAGTCCCTACACTGACATATAGAACAGCCTCATGATAAGGAGGGTCAATTCCCATGTGCCCATCTCCAGTCTCATCTTTTGGAGATGTTACTCCTGCCTTGGAGACCAAGACAATTTCTAGGACTTCACAAGACAAAACTCTGACTTTCCTCTAATTTCCTGGTAGGACATTTTAGTGGAAAACGGGGAGGGGTGTTGTTCAAGCATCGATTAATGGAAGTGGTTCTGTGTGGGGCTGTGAGCTCATTCAAAAGGCCATTCTTGGTGAAGACATATGCCAAGCTAGAGGGCACTAGAGGTTCTCAAGGGCCCTAGGAAGTGATATGACTAAGAGGGTAAGAGTTACTTGGAACCCGGCAAATCTCTGTTGGAATTATTAGTCCATTCTCAGAATCTGTTGCAAGTTCACGGAGATGGGCTCAATGTGGTCCAGCAGGCTTTGTGTTGGGAAACAAAAAAAAATGGATACCTGGTTGGACAGATGATACCTCTGATGTGTGCCTAGCATAGATCTTGACTCTGGAGCTCTGGGAAGCTTACGATAGGTGGGATTCCCACTCTGGTGGTGCTCAGTATTCCAAACCAGTCTTTAAGTGAGGGAAAGGAGATGCCATCCTGGTAGAGACTGTTACATCAGCAGCATCCTGCATCTCAGGCAAGCCTGCCAGCTAGAACCAACCGCATGACCTTCTAAGCAGGACTGAGTGTCTGCTGTCTGGGCTGATTTCCTCCAGTGTCTGCCTGGCATGGCATTTGCAGATTTCTCTGAGCAGAACTGACAGAAGGAGAAGTGAGAGGTCACCTAGATGAAGAGCCTAGGGGAGGGAGCAACCCCTCTCCTGAGTTCATACAGTGACTGAATTCAGCCTGGCCCCCATCTGTCCTCTGCAATGGGTATTCCCAGTTGTCCCGTACAGCTTGGTATCATGAATCATTCTATGGGAACCTAGACCCTATTATTATGGACAGACTTGGGTGTGACAACTCAGGGCCTGCAGTCTGGGGGTGTCATATGATAATAAGTTCCCTCCTACCCTGCTGTTAACTCTGAGACTCTGTTTATTGTACCAGGATGTTTTGAAAGACCTTCCACTGGCCATGAACAACTTGGTTTCTGTACCTTGATTACTCAGGTGCTCAAGGTCACATGACTCCAAGAAACTTCCTGTTCTAGCTGACTTTAGAGGAGTTACAGGTGTGGTAAGGTACCAAGACTGAGGAGGCTAAAACATGAGGAAAGAAACTTCTAAGCCATTCTCAACTACTGTGAGTTCAAAGCCAGCCTGAGATTTATGGTGAGACTGAGCCAGAGGTGTAGCCCAGTAGCAGAGCATCTAATTTGCAAACACCAGGCCCTGGGATGAAGTTCCATCACTAGGGGAAAAAAAAGGTGAGGGGTGTGGCTCATTGGTAGAGTACATGCTGGCTTATAGGAGATTTAGTGCCTACTACTCCTAAATGAAAAGCCTGATACTCTACTACCCTGGATCATGAGAAAAAGTGAGGAAGAGAGATGGCTCTCCTTTTTAACCAATGGAGAAACTGAGGCTCAAAGAGGAGCAATGACTTCCCAAGGTCACAGGGACCTGCAGCAATTACCCTGTGAACCCCCAGCCCAGCATGTTCTTCACATCACACTGAGACATAACAGACACACAATACCTCCCTATCATCCTGGGCTACTGAAGCAATTGTCAGAAATACCAGGACAGGAATGAAGATCCCACAGGAAGGAGCAGAGATGGGCCCTCTGAAGTCCACAAGAGTCCATTCCTCCCAGCCCTTCTCATGCAGAGGATGAATCTTTCCTATTTGGGTAGAATTCAGGGCGCTGTGTGCAGGGCAAGACCCCGAACATTCTTTTGCTTATTATTTTGACACAGGGTCTCACTGTATTACCCAGGCTGCTCCTATAGTCAGTAGCCCAGGCAGGCCTTAAACTTATGACCCTCCTGCTTCAGCTTCCAACAGAACTGGGACTACAGGCTTAGCCCACTAGTTCCAGTACAAATATTTTTTTTAAAGTGGCAGATCAAATAGTTTCTGATGTCTTCTGTAGCTGTGTGTCAGGAGCTGATGCTAATACATTGTGAGAGGCAGGCACAGTGGAACAAATGCAAAATCAATGCCATCTGTCTCCAGAAAACTACTCTGGATTCCAGACATCACTGAGCCCTGATGCAAGCAGATTTGGGAGTGACAGCCCCCACAGAAGCAGAGGAAGAGAGGAAATGGAAAGATCCATTTCTGGTCTGAAGAAATCCATTTTTGATTGTCAAACCCCTAACTCAGTGACTGGGTCATTTCTGAATGATTATTCCCTCTTTGAAACCCTCATGCAAACATAAGTTTAGCTTTCTGTCATCTGTACTTGGCTGCGAGATGGCCCGTGGTAGGACAGCATTAGGAACTTCCTGCATAAGAGACACGGGAACTCAGGAAGAGGCTCAGCAGCAAGCCTGCTTTACATGGATGTATATGAGGATCATTCATCTGTCCCTGTCTTGGGCTAGACAATAAGACAGCCCCCAAAGTTTCTCACAGGCCAGGGGCTCTTAACAGATGGACTCAGCCAGTTTCCTTGTGAGAAGCCAGGTCTGGGAACCCGCTGCAGAGAATGAGAAGCATTCATTCCATTTGAGAAGCTGTGACCACAGTGACTGTGACCACAGAAGCAACTGAAGGGAAAAAAGGCTGGTTTGGCCACCGCTTCAGGGGAGGGAAGGCATAGGGAAAGGTCCTGTCAGCACGTGGAGGAGACTCCTCACTTCTCAGCAGATCAGGAAGCAGACAGCACAATCAGAATCAGGGGAAAATATCCTTCATCATCTGCTCTTGGAGACTCAGTCCTGCCTGCCAGGCCCCACCTCCTGAAGGCTTCACAATAGCCCAAGAACTGAAAATTCAGCATTCAAAATGGGAGATCTGAAGCATGCTGGATGTCAAGACCTCACATCAGGCAGGGCACCCACCAGGCTGCGTCAACTGGACAAGCCAGCTCTAGAAGTCTAGGTCTTCGGGTGTTCACTCCCAATTCCCAAGGTCATGACCCTTCTAGCTCTGTCGCCCTGGAAATCCCATGAGCTCCCGAAGCAAACACCCACCCTTTTTACACTTGGTAGCAGGCCACTTGATGACCTCTTCCACTAAACACTTCCAGAGCAGGATGTCTGATCAGATGTGTGTGTGTGTGCGCGCTCATGTGTGTGCTTGTGTGTGTCTGTGTGTGTGTGCGCGCGTGCTCATGTGTGTGCTTGTGTGTATCTGTGTCTGTGTGTACATACACGCATGCACGTACAAGTAGCAGGCTTATACCTAGAGAACTCAAGCCAATAGGGTGTTTCTTGTCACTTCTGTGGACTGTCCTATCACTCTGATACATGGGTTGCTCAGCTACAACCAGATTCCTCCTTTCCAACACACAGAATTCTTCCAGCCCTACCTCCTCTGATCAGCTTGTGTCAACTGTAGTTGAGGGGGCTCAACTCTGGTTCTTCTCACCCTGTCTTCAGTCTGCATTCCCTAAAGACTGCTTCAGCCTCTTGATCAGGCTGGGACTGCCTTGAAGGACATTGGTGACAGGTGACATCCATTGCATTGAAGCAGATCTGCAGAAGGATATGCTTCCTTGCCACTGCCATCATTAGGGTTACAAAGGCAAGGGCCTCTGTGGCTGTACAAATATGTCTTAATGTGGATATGACAGGCAGGACCCTTGGTGACAAGTGACAGAAACAAATGGAACTCGTTCATCAAAGAGGGAAGATTGGTAGATCGAAACGCCAAACCACAGGAGGGACAGTAGTCCGGTGTGGATAATGGTGGTCAGCAATGATCTTGTCCCTCCTGCCCATTCTTCCCATCAGCCAGCAGAAATCTCAGGGCTTCTCCTCTGTGGCCAGACTGGGCAACTGCAGCTCCGGGCTCACAAGTCTCTAACTTCCTGTTGACGGTAGTGGCAATGGGGAGTGGAGTCTCCTGTGGACCCAAATGGGAAATTCCTATACTGCATGTGCCCCATGTACCATTATAGGTTGAATGTGAAGTGTTCCCTAGAGGATGTGCTGTCTGGAGACTATGGAATGTTTGGACATGCTGTCAGAGAGGTCACTAGGGGCAGGTCTTGAGGGCCACAGTCTAAGCCTCACTTCTAGTTTTGTTCTCTGCTTCCTGTCTGCCAGAGGTGATGTGATGAGCCCAGTCCCCTGCTCCTGTCTCCTTCAACTGCCCCATGCCTTCCTCACCATGATAACTTCTAAAAGTGGGTCAAAATCAAACATTCCTCCCTTAAGTCACTTCTGGCAGGCATTTTGCCATCGGGATGAGAAAAGTCACTGACACGGAAAACCATCAGTGACATCAGCCAAGTCCAAAACAAGGAACTGCAATAGGAAGCAAGGAGAAACCTTCCCAAAAGAGCAGAGAGGCAAAGGGAGCTTGCCCAAGATGGGGCCTTGGCCTCTGACTTCTGCAGCCTCCACAGCGCACTGGGAATCCTCTTTGCTCTGTGGCTTCTTCACACAGCCACACAGTTGCCAACAGGTCCCCTGGCTCCTTCCTCCAGGACACTTGCGTGCTGATAGCATTTGGGCCAGCCCAGCCCACCCCCACCACAGGAACCATCATAGGTAGAGACATGACCATAGGCCACCATGGAGCCGTGGTGGCCTACAGAAGACCCTGGCTTGAAGTCATGCAATGGAAAAGCAAGCCCACACGGTGACAGTCCTGTCTATGGTAATGGAGACAGCTGTTGACATTCCATCCTGGGGTTGGTCAAACACTCACCGGGCATCACATCAACCACTCCTGCCCTGCCTCAGCTGTACATGGTCCTGGGAAACACTGGGGTACATAGTAGGATGTGGATGTGAATTAAGGGAGGGCATACGGGATGCAGTTTTCGTGAATCCTTACCCATGCTGGTGTGAGACTTGGCATTGATGCAGCCGCCTCAAGTCAAGAATGTTCCTAATAAAATCTTTGGTTCACTAAGCTTCACTTAGGTGAATCTTTACTTTGGCCTGTCATTGATGACGTATACCTGTAAGTGTTACACTAGCTAAGTGGTCAGATATTTGTCTATATAAGAGCAAAGTCTGAGAATGCAAAAACAGGTTTATTTGGTTTGGTTTTGGTCTCCCTCCATCTCTCTCTGTGTGTCTCTCTCTGTTTTTCTGTCTCTGCCTCTCTATTTTTCTCTCTCTCGCTTGCTCTTTTTTCTGGTTATAGGTGCTTTGATTTTTTTTTTTTTTTTTTGGAGACAGGGTCTTGCTCTGTAGCCCAGGCTAACCTAGAACTGTCAATTCTCCTGCCACAGCCTCCCATAGCTGAGATTACAGGTTTATACCACCGCACCTGCCCTCAAGTAGTTTTTCCAGGGTAAAAAGGCAATAAGACAGGTAAGGAACAACATAGAATGTGGTCCTGAGCCATTACTCTTGGGAGAAGAGGGGTGACAACTCATGGGTACTTCTGAGCCACTGTACAAAACAGGTTTGGGAATTACCCACCCAAGAGGGAAAGAAACTGGGTATTTAGCCTCACTTCAACTAGTTCAGCTCTGGGCTACTCCTGAGCAGGTCTCCCACAAATCTCCAGGTCAATGCTCCATAGCTAGATAGTCCCCAGGAATTCAGGGTGTAGATCCTGGAACTACAGAGGCGATCTTGGGTGAGGTAACTTGTGAATGATGAGTTTTAAGGCTTCAGGCTCCAAGTAGGATTTATGGGAGTGAGCATAAGCTCCCAGATGTAAGTTTTAGTCTGCATGGAGAAGCCTAAGCCCAACTCCAAAATGACTAAAAGTCACCAGGAATGTCCTCCCAGGCTCCTTCCAATCTGCCGTAAATGCGAGAAGCTACAGGTCCAAGTTAGTTGTTCCAAATAATTGTCCCAGAATAGAATTCTCTCCCTACAGGTCCCCACAGGCAAGGGTGGGGGAGGAGGGGCACCAATATGATCCACAATGTTATATCAAGTCAGATAATTGTCTTGTCTGCATTGTAAATTACTTCTTCCAAGGAATGCATTAAGGCAAAATGTTGGGGGCTTTTAAAAAAGAAAAAGCCATTTTCCTCGCTAGTATTATTTTTGATGAGCTAAATGGTGTTAGTGCTTAAATTGCAATGAAGGGAGAAAGCACACACAAGCTATGGACAATTTTAATTTTCAACAGTTGTGAGGAGAATAATACTGGCGATGCTGTGGAGAGCTCCTGTGGCAGTTTACACTCATTTGCCTGAAAGCTCAGCTCCAGACTTCAACGTTGAAGAATTAAAAGATGACTTGGGCCTGTGAGCAGACACACTGTGTGTCCCAAGGGCCACTGTCAGAGTCAAGGGGTGCCCGTGGCCCACGGAGGAAACAGTGATTAGAAGAAGGTTCATTTGGTGAGCGTGTTCCTGCCAGAACACAAAAAGAGCCCTGTCACTTCTGCACATGAGTTCATGGCCAGCCAGAATCAGGACCTCTCCCCCATGGGAATTGAAAGGAGCCGTGTAGTCACTAGTAAACTCACATTCTATTGTTCCCCCAATGCCTGCTAATAACTTGAAAAGACATGTGGTCTTCAAATTAAGAAAGTCTCTGTGGTCAGGTGATGGTGGCACACGCTTTAGTCCCAGCACTTGGAAGGCAGAAGCAGGTGGATCTCTATGAGTTCAAGGTGAACCTGATCTACAGAGTGAGGTCCAGGACATTCAGAGGTGCAGGCTCAGTACATTTCTACCCCAAGATTAGAGACCACTCTGTAGTTCACCCCAAGTTCAAAAGGGTCCAGACCACAAGAAATATGCATCCTTTCTCAGGACAAGCCTCCTTCTACATTATAGAGACCAGAGACCATGGAGAAATCCAAACATCAGCCTGGCCCAGCTCTGCACTGTCCAGCCTCCTCTGAACTATCCCCAGCTCTGGCTCCATGAACAGCTCCTTCATATTCTGCTATGGCTTCAACACGAACATTCCCACAGGCTCCTGCATTGAGTATTTGTCCTAATTGGGTGTCTACTGTTCTGATAAGCACTGACCAACACCTACTTGGAGGAGGAAGGCGTTTATTTCATCTTACAACTCCCAGGTCATAGCCACTGAGGGAAATCAAGGCAGTAACTCGGAACAGGAACATGGAGGCAGGACCCAATGCAGAGACCATAGAAGAACACTGCGCTGCTTACTGCGTTGCTCAGCTTGTTTCTTATACAACTCAGGACCACCTGCCCAGGAGTGGTACCATCTACAGTGGTCTGGGCTCTCCTATGTCAATCATTAATCAATACTATGCCCCACAGACTTTCCTATAAGCAATATGATGGAAGCAATCCCTCAGTTCAGATTCCCTTTTCCCAGATGATTCTAACCTTGTGTCACATTGAAAAGCAAAACAAAAAAGCACAGGCTTGTTTCTGTAGGTAGAAACTCTAGGAAAGGGGACTCAGCAGGAGGAAGTAACCGTGATGTCCCTCGAGTATCTTTTCCCTGCCTCTCCTCCCTCTGCCTCCTCCCCCCTCATCTCCCTTTTGGTCCTACCTCTCTGCCACAACCTCCCACCTCCAAGACGTTTTGCCGGAACATCTTGTCAAGGGCACAAGGACAAACTTGCAAGGACTGAAACTAACATCTTTGTTCCTTTAACTTGCATTTTTGTAGGACTTAGTCATAGTGACTTGAAAGCCTTCAGCTGTGGACCCTACTGCCCTGAGTGACTTTGCATTCTGGGTACCTGACTACTCAGCGCTTCCAACACTTGGTCACATGTCGGCCAACTTTCACCTGTAAGGGTCCTTCACCTACTTGCTAGCCTCCACAGCTTCTTTCCAAGTCTTGGCTCCTGAGGAGGAGGGGCTGTATTGGAACCTGGGGCTAGCGATATCCAGCTGCACCTGAGACTCATTGTGGCACCAGTTCTGCATGCCCATGTGCTCAGCACCTTCTAACTCTGCACCCACTCCTCTACTTCCAAAACCCATAGCTCACCATTCCCTGAATGCTGTACTTGTCGGCGCTCTAGGACCTTTGCATGACTTTCCCATTTGCCTGGGATGCTCTTCTGTTTTCTATACATCTGTGCCTCTACCTTGTCACGCAGATGCAAGGTCCTCAGGGTGGTATTCCCTGGTGTTGCTGCTAAAGTGCCCCAAGACATGCCACAACACATTCCTTTTTCAACTTTCTATACAGACGTTGGCACTGGTTTCCACTTTATCTGCTTGTTCGTGAGCTATTTCCCCTTCAGCAATAGAAAGCTGAGGCTAAATGCACAATAGAGGCCCAAGACATGTTCATCATCTTATTAAAGAAAAATCATTTTTCAGGCAGAGGAAATGGCAGCAGGAGCCAAGATGCCCAGAAAAGCCATGGAACCTGCTGGCTTTGAGGACAGGCTTTGGAGTAACAGAGGCAGGTGGCCAGCTGTGCAGCCCTGGGCCAGTTACTTGACCACCCTGAGACTCAGCTGCAAAGCTGGGCTCAATCAGAGCTCATGCCAGCTGATCTCGATAAAGATGGGATTTGCAGGGAGCTGGGAATGATGGCCAGTTAAGGACAAACCTGAACCTTCCTTGATGGCTACGGGTCAGATCACAGGGCTGACTAATGCTGCCAGAGGAGGCTAGTTCTAGTGTGTGTGTGTGGGGGGGGGTAAGGTAGCCTTGATTGGTGGAGGTCTCTGCACCTGATAATAGCACAGTGGGAAGAGTCGCATCCCTAAGGAGACAAGAGACAAATAGCTGGAGACAAACACACTCGCCTGGTGTGACAGTCTCCACAGCCTTCCTTAGCATGAAGAAAAAGCCTCCGTCCCTCCGGGAGCTCAGCTTGGTGGACAGGGCAGCTGTGTTTTCTTTCCATTTTAAGTTAATTTGGTTCTGAGACAGGGTCAGGGTCTCACTATTCACCTCAGTGATGCTCCTGTCTCTGGAGTTCTGAGACCTCAGGCCCATGCTACCCTATCCTGTCTGGCCTCTTGGGAGCCTGGAAGCAGCCGATGGATGAGAAAGAAGCCAGGCCTGGAACTCTGGACTCCCTGACAGCCCTTCACTCTCACAACCTCTGGTAGACTGCGAAATTCAGAGGCCCTGGAAGATAGGCATCCTGCAGCCTCAAGCTTCAAAGCCCACCACCCCCTGCAGTTCCTGGGTTGCTGCCAAGGTGCTTCCGTCAGCCTCTGGGCTCTTTGGACATAGCCGGGATTGTCTGGGCCATGGAGCCACAGCTGAGCGGACAAGGCCCGGCTGTTCCTGGAGACAAGTGCTCAGCTTTCTTTCCACATGAAAAGGGAACCTGTGTGGCCCAGAAGAGTGGGAGGAAGAGGGAAAGGCCAGGGGAGCTGTATGTAGGGCTGTAAGCATCCTTCCTTGTCACCCTTGCCCCCCCTCAACACAATGCCCTGGGTAGTCAGGTGGGGCTGGGGGCCAGCAGGCTGCTCTGGTTACCAAGCAAACCACTCAGGCTCAGCTGGACACCAGCCACACCAAGGACTCAGGCCCCTAGGAAGTTTGAAACCAGGTCTTGGTCCCTGACCTCTGTGTGACCTTTGACTAGCTCACTCCTTGTGTGGCTATAGACTTGTCCACTGCAAAAGTGACAGTTGGAGAATTTTACTCTCATCCCTACAGAAGGTCAGGTTGAAGGAAAGAGACGGGACATTTCCTAGGAAGATGGGACCCGTACTAACACAAGGAAGAAGGCATAGTAGGCCCAGCCATTGGCCCTTGTAGGTATCATTCTGTATGCCCTCTCTAGCTCAGGGAGACCTCCACCCTATGGATCCCAAGTGCATTATCACCAGAGAGGAGGCTTTGGGATCTCCTGATGGCTGCCAGGACCCCAAACTAGCCTAAAGGACATTCCTCATTCATATCTCCTCTTCATCAGAGCTATATACCTGTCCTTATAAAGAAGACATCTGCTTATGTGTGTGTGTGTGTGTGTGTGTGTGTGTGTGTGAGAGAGAGAGAGAGAGAGAGAGAGAGAGAGAGAGAGAGAGAGAGAGAGGGAGATGTAGTGATGTTTCATTTGTATTTTAATAGATAAAGCATGCCTGAAGTTCAGAGTATAAAACAGCCACACTGATCAACCTTACAAACCAGGCAGTGGTGACACACACTTTTAATTCTAGCAGCCACACTAGTTTGCCATAGAAATCAGGCGGTAGTGGTGCACATATTTAATTCCAGCCCTAGAGAGGAATATAAGACAGGAGGAGATGGCTCTCACACACAGTCCATTCTGAGATTCCTGGAGGCAGGAACGCCATTTTTGGACTGAGGTAGAGGTAAGAAGAGCCAGTGGCTGGCTGTTTTGCTTTTTTAACCTTCAGGCTGAACCCCAATTTCTGTCTCTGGGTTTTTATTAGTCACACTACAGAGAGAGAGGGAGGGAGGGAGGGAGGAAGGGTGAGAGGGAGGGAGGGAGGGAGGGAGGGAGGGAGGGAGGGAGGGAGGGAGGGAGGGAGGGAGATGCCACAGTACATTCCCCTCTCTGCTGACTTCACCTCAGGTTCTGCAACTGAATAAAACAAGGAGAGCCTTCTGAATCACAGGCCCCTGGGACCCCAGCTTCAGAGTGTGAAGGACCTGATTACTAAGATGCCCGAGTTCATGGCTGCAGAAGAGGGACAGATCACAAGCCAGGGTAAAGGTATCCAAAGAGATCCAGGGGTTCTAGAAGGAAGTATTTAAAGTATTGAATCCAGCTTGGGTTGGTGTGTTGCTCAGTGGGAGAGTGCTTACCTAGCATATACAAGGAAGGCCCCATTTTCTTCAGCATCACAGACCTGTAATCAAGTTACTCAGGAGGCTAAGGCAGGAGGAACATAATTTCAACACTTGCCTGAGATACCCAACAAATTCAAGTTCAGCCTGGATTACTTCACTGAGACCTTGTCTCAAAATGAAAAAAGAAATATATATATATGCAAGGATGAGGCTCCAGGTTCAATTCCTAGTACCAAATAGCAACAAAAACAATAAACAACAATAGCGATGGTTCCTATTTAATGGGCATTTTTAAAATCAAGGCTTAAAACCCGGACAGATTGTAACTGATAAGAAATCACAGCCCAACTGGGAGTGGTGTAGAAGCAGAAAGGATGGGCGTGGGGGGGTGTCATAGAATTAAATGGCTCCTGTCATCTGCACAGCTGCTTTGTTCTCCTGGTCTTGAGCCCTGTTTTGCTGGTGACTCGGGACAGACTCTTCAACACCATGCTCCTCCTGTGGGCCAGGCAGGAAAGGACCAGGCCACCTCTCCTGTGTCACAGGCTGGGGCATGAAGAACAGGCATACTTGCCCAGCAGGAACAAGGTTTATCTTATCCATATAGTACCTTGTCATTCCTGGGACACAGGCGAGTGGCTGAGCTATCCCCTGTCTCTAAGAGAATGAAAGCCAAGGATTTTACCTCCAGCCCTCTTCCTTCAAGACTACTATTTGTTGCATCATGATTGAGATGTTTCTGAGAGGCCCATTCATGTGGCTGCAGAGCCACCTTTAGGACAGGTGATATCTGTGCCTGCTTAGAGCTTTCTCTCTCTCCTCTCTCTCTCTCTCTCTCTCTCTCTCTCTCTCTCTCTCTCTCTCTCTCTCTTTCATCTTCTTCCAGTTGTGGGTGCACAGAAGCTCCCGGAGACATGAGTCAGGACCTCTGCAAAGCCGGCAAAACCCAGGCCGTGTTTTACTAGGGAAATGGAAGTCGTTAGCTCCCATTTTAATTTAACAAGCCCAATTTTATAAATAAGAGTGGATTTTCCCAGGCTATTATTTCTAATTATGCATTTACATCAATTCACATTATGTGGTTGATGAAATGTTAATACCAGAGGCAATTTTCTGCTGACGGGTGGCCTGGAGAGGAGCCTTCCTCACATTACAAGTCAATATTTTTGGAAATAATTACCCAGTTGCTCACCAGAGATGGCACTGACTAACCCAGTGGCTGTGTCTACATAGTACCCAACTCGAGATGCTGTAAAGAGAAAGTGCTTCCTTTGAAAGAAAGGAAAGAAGAGACAAGTACAGCGAGGCAGGTCTGGAGGGCAGCTTCGCTCTGCAGGAAGACTCAGCCTTCGCTCCGTACCACTCCTGTGTCCTCCAGAGACGACATGGGTCTGGGGCTCAGGTACTCTACCCATGAGGAAGGAAAGACTGTGACTCTCTCACAATCAAGGATTAAAGTTTAAAAATGTGCTCCAGTGGGTTCAAGTGCTTGAACACATGCTCCCCAGTCTGCAGGACTGTTTGGGGAGAATGTGAAACCCTTGGGGCTGCCACCTAACTAGAAGTGGGTCACTGAGGGCAGGCCTGCGAGATGATGCCCCTTCTCTGTCTTCTCTGCCAAGATGTGAACAAACCATACCAAATGTTCCTGCCACTGTGAACTGTGTGGCTTCAGCCGCCAGGTCTTCCTGCAGTCAAACTGTGAGCCCCAAATAATGCCCCCAAGCTGTTTCTGTCCGCTGTTCTATCCCAGTGATGAGAAAAGTGAACAAGCGAATACCCATATGTCCGCACTTTTTATTAATTCAAGAAATGCTTGTTGTGGTCCAACTCTGTCAGGTACAATGTACATGCTCCACGACTGATTATTCTGAGAAACAATAAGGAGAAAATGCAACAGGACTTCCATGCATCAGGCCAGTGAGGTACTCCGGTCCCAAGTGACAAAGTATCTAGGCACTATTTGACACTAGCGGCAGCAGAGGCAGAGAAATCAGAGATGTCCATCTGTAGTCACAGCCAAATCCCAGAGGGAAAATGCTACAAAGACTCCTGCCCTTCAGCATGGATCTCATCACTCCAACCGACCCCTGGAATGCCTTTTAAACAGGAAGTTCAGTACCCAGTGCTGGGACAGTGGAATCCCTGTACACCAACTGGCAGCCGACGGAGGCTGCCATTAGGATGGTGGCTGAGCAGGAAAGAGAAAAGTACAGAGCTGGGGACAGCCCAAAGGTTAATCACAGCTTGTGGCAGCGGGCCCAGGGGAGGGACAGCATTTCCTCCTGCTTGCCTCATGGGTGTCAAGCAACTTAGTGAGACATAGAAAATGGTCATGTTGGCAGTGCACTGGGCTTGGAAGGGGGCCAGAGTTGCCAGGTATGGCAGCACATGCTTACAGCCCCAACGTTTAGGATTCATGAGATGGGGTGCAGCCTGAACTATAGAGCAAGAAGTAAATAATGAAATTCCCCTACCTCTTCCTGCCAAAATAGTGGTTGGAAGACAATTCCTCATTCTGAAGGGTATATCCTTCTGGCTCTTTCTATCAGAGTTCAGGGGGTATCTGCAGACAAACATCTCTGATTTCTTGGCACTCCCATTATCTCTGCAATGAGCCCCACCTCTTTGCTATCAGGTCTTTGCAGATCTTGGAATCCACACTATGCACTAACTTCTGGAATAACTCAGACAGCCTTCCGGGCACCTGGAGGGGACATAGCCCCCCAACAGTAATGGGGAGTTTGAGCCTTCTTCTGTGGCTAGGGAAGGGCCCTGAGCCCAGGGTTACCATCCACTATCCACCCCCCATGGTCAACCTAGCATGAATCTGAATCTGCATAATGAAGGCCAAGAGGGAAGCAGACCCAGAGACTGCACTACCTAAATGTAGATACGAGGTCCTTGAAGGAGAGTGGAAGGTAATTGTCTTAGTGATTGCCATATATACCACTTTGGTGGCTCTCAAGTTATACCTTAAAGGTTGATAAGAAATCTCTCTCTTTTGGTTAAGTGAAATTATAGGGTGTGTCTGAAGATGCCTTGGGCGGAATTATAATCTACTGAGACCAGGAGCCACTAAGGTTGCACAGAGGATTTAGTACATATTTCTTCTCCGAACACGGAGTATTTGGTGAGATTCCCACTAAACTGTAAATTTAGATTGGGAAAGGGAGAAAGGCCTGAAGCAGTTAGTTGTTAACTTGAGCTGGAATTCTTGCTACACTGTTAGTGAGAACATCCGGATTCTTGGGGGAGGAACTCCTCTTCATCCCGTGTCCCCATAATGTTCCTTGACTTCCTAACTTACCTCAGTCCCCATTCTTTGCTCTATCTGGTCATACCTGGCCCAGGTATACTCTGAAAGGTGTGCCTCATACATGAACATCTGCCACTGAGCAGACCAGGAGAAGATGTTGCAATCATGTGGGCTGGCCTCTCCGTAGCAAGGAAAAGCAAAGTCTGAACCCACTGACCCATCTGGTCTAGAGGTCTAGATCTGTATGTAGTTCCTGCCGCCCCAATGTTGAGCCAAAGAGAGAATTGAGGCACAAGTCAGTATGGCCTGGGGCTAGGCTTTCACCACAAAGTGAATCTTATTTGGTACCTTTGTTTTGTTTCCCGGAAGGAGGAAAATTGTATTTTAAAACACTGTTGAGAAAAATCAAGTCAGATCTGAAGCTTCAAGACATTCTGCGGATGAAGTCAGGCTCCTTTGTTGTTGACAGCTGCCTATCTTAAACCCTCTACGCACCTTGGCCTTGGCTATGGCTCCTGGTGGCCAAGCACTGTGTTCATCTAACCATGCTGTAGGGAAGAGCCTACAGGAAGAGCAAAGACAGGAGTGCTGGGTCAAGGCAGCCCCTCTCCCCCACAGGGTGACCTTTTGTCAACTTCTGATGGGAACACAAATCTACCATCATCTGGATCAGCCTTGATTGGCTCAAATCCCATCAGAAAATGGGGGGGGGGGGGTAGGCAATAAAACCTCCAGAATTGATATTAAACCACTGACATTTCACAAACCACGCAGCATTGGCAGCTGCCAGTCTACCAGCAGGACAAAATCTGAGGGGGTGATTCAGGCGTGAAGGTCACAGCAGTGCATGGGAGCTCCTCCAAGACCTCGGCATAAGCACCAGTACAGCAGTCAAGATGGCCAGAGTCTGGCCAGTCACACCAGGGCAAGTACCCTTACGCAACACTTCTGTCCATCCTGTGCTCCTTCTGTGCCTTTGCCTGTGACTACTCAAGTATAGAGGTAAAATGGGCACAGCTGTATCCAGAAAAGCCCTGAAGCTAGAGACGATGTCAGTCAGAGCTTGAGACTTTCCCCCCCTCATGCTCTAGTCTCACAGTAGAGACGGGCCAGCTCCCAGAATGAGATCACGAAAGTCCAAGCTCCTTTGAGCAGCCTGGGAACTCAAAAGGGGGTCACACAATGGCTTTGGCTTCCTGCCACCTGTCACCCATTGAGTACACACCACATGCTGAGCAATGTGTCTGGGCAGGTGTAAGGATGGACCATGCAAAGGTTCAGACCAGCCACAGGTCTTTCAATAACAGCTGTCTCTACTAGATAGGTAGGCGGTAAGTTTCCTCAGGTCTGCCAGCTCCAGGCACAGACTCATGCAGGCAAGTGAAGCTATCCCTATGCTGGCCTTGAGGTAAGTGTGAAAAGACAGAAACTCTGTGCATTAGTCAAAACGGCCCAGGAATCCACCTCAGATGTGGAAAAATCCATGCCAACAGCACGAATCACCATACCTCCCTGCTCAGCCCAGATGAGGCCTCTGAATACTCAAGGCAGAGCCCCAGCAATCACCAGACCCTTGAGAGATGGAGTGGGAGACAGTGTTGATGGGACAGAGGGACCTTCTGCTTTATTGCACTAATCAGAGCTACCACTGGGGCAGGAGAATTAGATGTATGCAGACAGAAGTGTAGACATGGGCTCTTCAAGGGAGAATTGCAAAGAGCTGTCTAAGACCACCAGAGTGTCTCCTATTGGCCCAGCATCCTATGGAGATGCTCTGGTCAGAGACTTGTAGTGGAGGTCCAGACAGCTGTAGGAGGATGATACAAGCTTGAGGTCCTAGATCGGAGGCTGTCCTTTAATGGAACTGGAATACCAGAACTTCTCCTGAGGTCAACGTGATGAAGAAACAAGACCATAATCTTGTAGTATGCATCCATCCTAGCAATGTACCAAGCTACTGCCCAGATGTCAGTTCATCCATTCCACAGCAGCTGAGGCAGGATTCCAGCATCTTCTAACAAGAGGAGAGACTCGGTCACTCATCCTGAGGATCTGCTTACAGGCCTGGATTTGCCCATCCCTGGATTCGCAGCTCTGTGCCTTGAATCCTATACTCACACTGGTTCCCTGATACGAAACTAACTCTTCAGAAAGCTGGTCACTCACATGGAGACCACAGCTGGCAAGACTGGACACTTGGGCATGCTACAGGTGACTATAGCCCCTCGAAGCACCTCCACCACCATGTTCAAACACCTTGCCAAGGAGGTGATCTCCGGGTGTCTGTAAAAGACACAGGAGTGAGAGCCCCGACTCTCTGGCCTAGTTATGATCAGACAGTGCCGTGTTTTCCAATCACTGTCTTCACCATTAAGGTGAAGATAGCGTGAGGGGAAATAATAGAGTTTATCTCAAACAAATCGATCAGCTCCATCTATCTGGCCTGAGCCTCTTAATTCTCCATAATGTCAAAGCAATTTTTGGTTAAGTACACAGTCTGTCCTCTACTAAATTAAACTAATAGATCTAGTGGGAAATAAAACCCCAAGTGCACTGAGAATATTAAAAATAAAAAAATAAACTCTCTGTAGGTCTAAAGATTTATTTTGTCAAATGATTAAACAACACACACACACACACACACAGAGTGAGGGGAGCTAAAATCCATTAGGGGGTGCTTAATTCTCTGGTCACTTCTTGTTCTGATTCTGTCTCTCCCAGCACCCAGGTTCAAGACCCACCAGGCAATGACTGCAATGCCCCGCCCTACTTCCCCGCAGCACCAAAAGCCAGCAGGTTTGCCTTGACAATGTAGACTGTTACTGTCACTTCTTCCTCAGCAGCTGAGTCATCAGCTCTCATGGTTGCCTCCCCCCCCCCCGTCCCGATTTGGGCACAGTGGGACTTTCATGCGTGAGTATGCTGGAGGTACTTCTGCTTGCCAGGACCCATTCTCAAAGGTAAGAGGAGTGGGGAGCAGAGGAAGGTGGCAAGCTGAGAACGCTCCTGAGAGATCAGTCGAAGAGAGCTGTCTACAGCAATGACCTTGCCTCTGCCTCCAAATATGAACAGATTGCCAATATCCCTGCTCATACCTAACCCAACAGACAAGTCACCAGAGTCCCTGCAACCTCTTTGTCGTGAGTCCAAAGGCTGCCCTGTCTCTCAGCCTCACCCATGATCTTACGCCGCACTCCTTTCTGTCTCAGTCACAAGGGGCTGTCTGCTGGCCCAGCCTGCTCTTTAGGGCAGCACTCTAGTCGGTAACACACCCTAACCAGGCCCCATGGGAGGCCATCTCACTCATCTCTGCTCACAGGCTCAGTTCTGTCAGGAAGCCTGCCCAAGGAGTCTCTAACTTTCCCCTCATGACCATCCCCATCTAGGGGAGTCATTCCATCCCATGCTGACCTGCTTCCTGTAAGATTCAGCCCCGATACCATGTGCAACTCTCAGCCTCTCTATTCTAGGCACAAAAGTCCTCGCCAGGGAGGAAGGTGCAAAGCCTTGGAACCCAGAACTCAGGAAAATGAGGCAGAAGGATGGAAAGTTCCAGGCCAACCCTAACTATGAGATTCTCAATTTAAAATTTGGACCAACTTCCCCCTTAACTCTTCACTTAAGTGCAGGGGCCTTGTGCAGGATATCCCTATATCTTGTTCTCTGAAGTGTCCCCAGTGCTGCAAAGTAAAGAAGGAGATCCTGCCTGGAGATTTTCCCTCTTCATACCCCTTTCTCTAGATAGTTGCTAAGCCCACTAAACTATGTTTCTGATAGACTCACACACAGCCCCAGCTCAGCAGACCCAGAGAGAGACCACTGCTACTGCAGTGGCAATGGCAGGCCAGACCCTGGGGCCTGACAGCTGTGTGTCCCTTCTACAAATCAGCTGAGCCCAGGCTGAAAGCTATGCCTGCTTTGCAGTAGATACAAGGACAGGGCCAGGCAGTCCCTGTGACAGCCTAAGGTCTGATGAGCATCCAAGAGCCTCTCTTGACCCCATGCAATGCGGGGGTTGTCCTCCTCCTGGAATCTGACACTCTGAGCTAGTCATGAGGCTGGACAGCAGAGGGCAAAAGGAACACAAAATGAAAGCTTTTTCACTTGCCCTTCTCCTGGCTCAGGAGCAACCTCCCCACCCTTTCCCTCACGAGCAATCTTGGTGGTTCCTGACCTGATGTGTGTCCTTGCAGTGGGATCCCCCCTGGGCCAGACTCCAAGCCTTTATCCCCTGACACTGATGGTAAATGAATGACTACATTTCCCAAAAATAAAAGTCCCTATAAATCTGATATTTCGCTTTAAGCTATATGGTACCCAGAGTGCTGGGGTTATTGATAGAAAAGTTTATGGATGGGCTGCATCTTAAAATCAAAACACATTACCCAAAATCAATGTTGCTGCACGTGGCGGGGAAAGGACAAGAAAGGTCAGCCAAGACAAGAATTTCGAAACCTCAACTCCAAGATGGAACATTAAACTAAATAAACCTCGCAAGTGACTCCAGGAGGCACAGCTAAGGCTGTGTTGAAGATGTTTTCAGAGATCACCATCGCCAGAGCAGCACTGGCGAGGGCTTTTGCCCAGCTCACAGTCTAGCTACAACAGAGATAATTTACGCATGTGTGAAAGGGACTCAAGGCACTGTGGCCAGGTCTAGCAGGAACAAGCCACGGACACAGCCAGTTCAAAGGCCACCAGGCGCGTTATGGGAGGTCCCTGCACACTGTCCCAGGCACTTCAGATCTGTGACTACAGAGAGAGGGAGGGACGGAAACCCTGCATTTCTTCACCATGAGCAATCATGGAGGGGAACCAAACATTCTCACACATCCATCCACAGGAAACTGCTTCCTTCACACAAACAGGATGCCTGCCAGCAAGGCATCTCTGCAGGTGCTGGAGAGATGTTTGCAGTAGGTAGGGCTGAGTGGCTGTTCCCCTAGAGAGAATCAACCCCTTAAAGAAGATACACACACACACACACACACACACACACACACTACCACAGGTTCTCGCTTTAGGCCTCTGGTCCACCAGGAGGTATCTGACTCCCTTTTCAGAGTTAGTACCCAGGCCAGAACAAAGTAAGAGTCCCAGAGTCCCTGCCGACCACCAGGAAATCCTAGCACAGGCGGCCAAGAGCCCTTCCCAATGCTTCCAAATGTGTTCCTAGTTCATTACTTTGTCCTAGCACAGCTGGGTGCTAAAGGCAACAAGGAAGGTCCTGCTCTCCCCTCCAATATACAAGGGCTCTATCAACACAGAGCTAAATACCTCGCTCTGCCCTTCTCAGAAGCTCCAGGTTTTCTTGGCTTGGAAGAGAGTTGTGTACATTTTTGTTTTGTTGTTGTTTAAATAAAGAAACTAAAGTAAGACCGACCTGTGCTAAAGCCTCACTTGGCCACCTTCTAGCTGTGCGACCTTAGGGAAGTTCTACAAGTTCTCTGAGCCTCAACCACCTCGTCTATAACATGGACTGAAACCACGTTGTCTAACTCAGACTCTGTGCTAGACCCCTGTGCTAAAAGCCAGAGATGCCCCAGTGACCAAAGCAGGCAAAGGCTCTACAGACTTTAAGCTGGAAAGACAATAAGTAAAGACATTGAATCCTATGGTGAAAAGTGGTTTTTTAAAAGGAAAGAATGAAAGGACAAAGGAGTGCTGGGGGAGGCAGCCCCGGACTGCCAAGGCAAACATGAGTTAGAGGTGGATGAGCCTAGTGAAGAAAATGACTTCTGGACAAAAACCAGAGCATGAGTATTTGGGAGAGGCTGGAGAGATGGCTCAGCAGTTAAGAGCACTGCCTGCTCTTCCAGAAGTCCTGAGTTCCATTCCCAGCATCCACATGGTGGCTCACAACCACCTGTAATGAGATCTGGTGCCCTCTTGAGGAAGAGACCTGGTCAATTGTTCTTATCAATTTAGACCATGAAACCCAGTATGGCCAAGTTCATCAGAATCGGCATATATGGGCTGCCCACGCATGCTTCAGCATTGCCAGGGCATAAATTTCATTTTCATTTCCTTCGCATCCTAGCTGGACCTGGGACAGTTGATGCAAAGGCCGTGGGGGTAGGCCGAGTATGTTGCATTGCAGGAGAAAGGACCTTGTCCAGGGAAGAGTGAGCCAGGGGAAGGACAGAAAGGAAGAGAAGGCAGAGGGAGGGGAAGGTAAATGTTCAGAAGGCAATCGTTTAACCTTGGTATTTGTGCTGGGTGGAGTGGGAGCCATTGCAGACTTCTGAGGAGGTGAAGAATGATGTGATTTATGTTTGAGAAGGACCTCTCAGTTGTCATCCTGAGACCTGATGAGTAGAAAATGCAGCCTGTGTCTGTTGTGCAACAAAAACAGAGAATGGCAAGCAGCTATTACTATTATTCTACTATTATAGTAACACCAATTTATGTCATAGGCAAAAAAAATCCACCGGGGGAATAGGTGGAAAAAGAATCCACAAAACTTCAGAATGACCAAGGTCACTCCTCGCTGCAGGAGTTCCCTCCAGGAAGCCTGGTACTGGCCCCAGTACTAGGAAAAAAGCTTACTACCTCACCAAACAAGCCAACACATAGAGAGCTAGCTCATACCATCAGATCCCTGCTTAGAATAAATTCCCCAACTGCCCCTGTAGAACTCTGCTAAGGTCCTGCATCTGTGTAGCATGATACAAGTCTGCCCCCTCCTTTCAAAAACTGAGGACAGCAAGGGATGGGCTTGCAAGGTCTTGCATTCACAGACCTATCCTGGTTTCTGAGGACTGGAGGAATGAAGGGGGAGGGGTTGGGGGGGGAGGCCGGCCGATGCTGTAGAGGGAGTAGGCAATGGGGACCATGGAGGAAAAGTCTAGATGCTCTTCTGTTTGCAAGATTATCAGTGAGTGACCAGAGGGTGGAAATGACTCTTTGGTCATACGAGGAAGAGGAGGGGCAGAGGGATGCAGTACCCATGGTCTTCATTAGTGAGGACAAACTTTAGAAAGGGCTAGCAACCTCTTCTCTGGGTTCCTGACCATTTTGTCTTAGAAGAAGATGGCCATTGAGAAATTATTTCCCTTCTGGGTTCACCACGGGCAGAGACAGGAGGAGACTTACGCCAGCCTGCAGGGGAAGTTCACTGGGATGTACTAGCATAACTTCAGGTAAAGCTAAGGAGACCAGACCAGACCATTGGCTGGGAATCCCAAATTCTGAGAAAAAGAAAGAGAAGAGACCCAAGGAGAGCTCCAGGGCTCCCCGCTAAGCCATTGTGCCTGGACTGAACCACTCATCCACCCACACACCCCTTAGGAAGGGCGACTGCACTCTCTAGGCGGCTGCGGAGATGGCCAAGGAATGTTCTGGGACACACAGGCTGCAAAAGTGGGGGGATGGGCTGTGAACCCAACTGTGTATACCACCTCTGCCTCCTTCTGCGTGGAGTGGGGGGTTTGCAATGGCTACAGATAGGGCAATGGCTGGGAAGAGCTTGCGAGGACACAGGGCTCGGCTCTCCCCGGGCAAAAAGACCGCCCCCACCCAGAAACCTCCGGAGCCTCGAGTCGTGCCCGGCGCTCCCCATTCCACCCCACCCGCACCGCCTCTGCCGTCACTCACGGCCGCTGCTTGCTGGCTCTCTGGTGCGCTCCGTGCCACAGGCACCTGCTAGCCGGGCGCTGGGCGCTCACTTCTGTCTCTCACACTGCAGACTCCTGGTCTTCACTGTCACCTGGCCTTGCTTCTGGCCGGACACAGTGCTCCTCCCTTCTCGCAGTCCTTTGGCGCCCATCCACCCACCATGGCCCGGGTCTGGGCCAAAGAGTGGTGTGGCTCATGGCCCAAACCTGGGTAAGGAGTTGAGGCCCTGGGGGCTGCGGAGAGGCTGGGGGGGGGGGAGGCACACGGAAAGCAGGGTGGAGCAGCTCTCTCCAAGGATGGACACACTGGGAAGAAGCCAGGAGTTTGGGTGGGAAGACCCCCCTAAGCAAAACAGAGGCGGGTGGGGCTGCGCCGCAGCCAGAAAGACGACGGTCGCTCCTAGTGACCCCGCGTAGGGATGGGGGCCAATGAGTGGGGGAGGGGCGGACTCGGAGGGGAGGGCGGGGGTGATACCGCCAAGGAGGCTGCTCGCCGCCCAGCTACTGACCGTCCCCTCCCTTTTATTCCCCTCCCCCTCTCCCCGCCTCTCTCCGGCTGCGGGTCGGTCACACCGGACCGACTCTCTCCGCGCTGCACTGGGTCGGACGCCAGGTCTGTGCGCCGCGGTTGAGCGCACACTCGCCTTGCGGAGAGCCGCTGAGAAACCGGCGGGGGCGGCGACGGGGGAGCTCGGCGGGAGCCGGAGGAGGTGGCAGTCGGGAGGCCAGCCAGGAGACCGGGAGGCAGAAGCTGGTGGCTTTCAGGCACTCATCCCGTTCTCCAAGGATGGGTCCTGGCGCAGCCCGTCCACTGCCCGGCCCGCCTGGCAGAGACTGAACTGCGGACCCCCATTTTCCGTGAACCACCGGACCGAAGGAGGTACCGACTAAAGGACCCTCCTGGCACGACTTCGTCTCCTGCGCTCCCCCGCGCAGCGCCCCCCTCCAGACCCGCGCCTTGCCAGCCGGCTAGAAAGCCGGGTTGATTGGCGGCAGGCGGCGGCCAGGGGAGGGGGCGCCTTGCGGAGCCATGGCAGGCTCCGAGGAGTCCTAGCCGGAGCTCGAGCCGGAGCCGAGCCCAAGCTGCTGCTGCCGCCGCCTCTCCGCGCCGGGCCCCCGCCGCCGCCGCAACCCTGCGGGAGATGGAACAGCGGAACCGGCTCGGCGCCCTCGGATACCTGCCGCCTCTGCTGCTTCACGGCCTGCTGCTCTTCGTCGCCGACGGTGAGCGCGGGAACTTCGCGACCGCGATGGGTTCAGGGGAGTCTTTGCTGGGGCCACGAAAGTCTGCCTGCCGGCTTGGCCACAGCGGAGGAGAAAAGGAAGCGGCAAGCTTCACGGTCTCCAGCGATCCCCAGTGTGCAACCCAGGCTGGGAGTGGGTAGGGGCACGAGAGCAGATGAGGGTCGCCGCGGCTGTGGCGTCCGCTTAGGGAGTCTTTCGGTGGGCCCCAAACTAAGCAGAGGAGGCCTGCAGCGAGCGAAAGTTGGCGCGCTGCAGCCCGGGCTCCAGTGCTGCGGCCCTATCTGCCCTGCACCTTGCGCGACCCGGAGCGAAGCAGCCTGCAGCAAGTGGCGGGTCTCTGCTTCAGCCTTGCAGCTGCTCCCTGAACTTTGCTGGCGCCTCCCGCGCTGGGCCGCATAGTAGCTGGGGACAGAAATGGGGGCAGCCCAAGGCCTGAGAGCAGGAGATCAACCGCCTCAGCCTCGGGTTGTCCCAAGCCCCCGCCTTTCAGCTGGTCACGCCTCTCTCTCCCGCCCCCAGCAACATTCACCGAAGTCCCCAAAGATGTAACCGTGCGGGAGGGAGACGATATCGAAATGCCCTGCGCGTTCCGGGCCAGCGGAGCCACCTCATACTCGCTGGAGATTCAGTGGTGGTACCTTAAGGAGCCTCCCCGGGAGCTGTTACACGAGCTGGCACTCAGCGTGCCAGGAGCCCGGAGCAAGGTAACCCGTTGCCCAAGAGGCACCCGTGCTTACCCTGCTCCCTCCAGGAGAAGTGAGGGTTACCCTTACAGGGCACCGCCCTGTCGCGCAGCCACCTCCCATCCTCTGCATCTCCACAGCATCGTCAAAGTCGGCGGCTGTCCCCAGAGGCTGTCTGTTCTTAACATTGCTTCCTTCTCTGTAACCTCAGGGAACTCCCTTCACGCCCACCCTTGAAAACCCACACCTGATCCAGTTTGGCGGCTCAGGCTCGCTAGCTCTGGGACTGTACTCTGATGGGTGCTGGCAGAAGAAAGATCACTTGGTTCTATTGGTCTTTCCTCCGCCACCCAAGGCATTGGGGCTCAAGGCCAGGGGGTTCAGCTCTCCAGATTGCATTTACACGGTAGAGAAAACACGATATCTGAGAACCGGTATCTGAGGAGCTGCCCCACCCTCCGTGGCTGGAGAATCTTGCAGTCGGCCCCATAACCCACACTCGCACTCTGGTACTCACTCACACCCACAGTGTCCCGGGATCACACTCAGAGTTCCTGTTCTCATTTTCCTCTGGCACGAATTCACACATACCAGGCTGCCAAGGCCTCGGTGATGCTGGACCCTCCATCCAGTTTGTCACAGTTTCAAATTAAGTGGAGGGTTTAGAGGAGATGAGTAGGAGAAAAGACTCCCTCCTTTGCACGCTCCTGGCCATCTAGTACCCACTCTGGACAGCAGACAGGCATGTGTCAGGGCAGCCACTGCTTAGCCAAACAAGGTGTTAACCCCAAACCTGCTCCTCTCTAGTACACTGTGGGAATCCTAATGTATCTGGTGCCCTCCACCATGCCACACCCGACGCAGTTAAACTCCCAGCCCACCTGCAGAAAGTCTCATTGTCAAAGACAGATCAGAGTTTTCCCGTGCACAAATGCGACCTGCTTAATCAATCTCTCTCTCCCTCCCTCTCTCTCCCCCTCCCTCTCCCTCCTCTCTCTCCCCCTCCTCTTCTCCTTCCTCCCCCTTCTCTGCATTTTAGGTAACAAATAAGGATGCAACCAAAATCAGCGTAAGTGTGGAGCCCAGCATGGGCCGCGGGAGACCCCTTCTGGCCGCTTTGCGCTCCGCAGCTCCCTCCCCTTTAGAAAACCTTTGCGGCCAAGCCGTGCTTTGCTACCACAGGGAAGCACTGTGGGCTACTTGGCTTATCTGGGCGCCATCTGTCGCTAGTAGAGGAATTAGGTTGTCTTTTGTGTAAATCAAGGGTCCAAATCTGAGTCCCCAAACCCCGCAACAGTAAACTCACCCTTTGCATAGGCTCCTGGGATGCACCTGCTCTTAACTTCTTGGCTGTCATTTCTTCCAAGACCTCGAGTGTGGCTCCTTGTTCAGACTGCTTGCAGCGCCAACTTCCCATCCCCTTCTGCCTCACCCTGCACATGCACCGGGCCCTCTTGAAGCACCCTCTGCTCAACCATCTCCTCTTCTGTGGACAGCATAGTTGTGGGCTTCTGGGGGCTGTTTCTTATGCAGCGAGGATGTGTAGGGTCTGTGGCGCTGGAGATTGGAAGTAGCAGGGCCTGAAAACAAGCCTCTTTGCAGACCCAGTTGAGAGGTGAGGGGTTGTGCCTGTGTTTGGTGAATCTTAAGATTTCCACCAAGCCAGGAGGACTTTTTCAGGACTCTTAACAAGTGGTCAGTCTTAAGCAAGGCAAGGGCTAACTGTAAATTACAGGGCAGGGGATGTGTAGTTGTGCATGCTACAGACAAGATGGACACACCCCAGGCTCTCTGGATTCTAAGTAAAAGTGAGCGTGATTTCGGGTATATGTAGGATGTCCCAGAGCAGTTAGGCTGGGCATTAAGGTGCAGGAAGGATGTGGATGGTTCGCCACAGAGAGCCCCAGTCTGAAATTTCTTGCAAGTTATGGAGAGTTATACGTTCTGAAGGGGAAATGTGGGAAACCGTAAGAAAGAGTAAATGTGAGGTGAGACCGCTAGGAATTGGAGACCAACACAGTGCGCACGCAACACAGTGTCTAGGCAGAACTGAGAGCCGGTTGCCACCAGTTGAGGTATTAGGAAATATTGGGATGTTGTGGCAATTGAAATCCTATTGGCACAGTGATAGGGGAACCAAGATCCCCAGTCACCAAAGCAAATGTGGAGCTCACTGGTCAGGCCTCTAACCAGGCTGTCTTACAGACCGTGCGTGTCCAGGGCAATGACATCTCGCACCGCCTTCGGTTGTCTGCTGTACGACTGCAGGACGAAGGAGTTTATGAGTGCCGTGTGTCGGACTACAGCGACGACGACACCCAGGAACACAAGGCCCAGGCTTTGCTGCGCGTGCTGTCTCGGTTCGCACCGCCCAACATGCAGGCTGCTGAGGCAGTGTCCCACATCCAGAGCAGTGGCCCGCGGCGACACGGAGCCTCCAGCGCTGTCAGCTCCAGCAATGCAGGAGCCGCTGTCCGCACCACCTCTGAACCCGGGTACAGCGACAAAAACCCACCTCCTGGGAGCCCTCCCTCTAGACCAGAAGTTCCGGAGGCAGCCGCAGCTGCTGCCGCCGCCTCTGCGACCCACACAGTCACCACCACTGCTGCAGCAGCTGCTGCTGCTTCCTCAGCTTCATCACCATCAGACCAAGCTTTCCTTCTGCGCCAGAGGCACGGTTCCGGTAAGAGCGGGCCCCAGCGGGGTCGTACACTCGGGAGAGCGGGAAGAAGGGAGGGGACCGGCTAGGACATTGTCGGATAGACTTATCGCAGCGGCAGTTGTGTGTGCGGGGCTAGGGCGGAGGGGACGCAGCGGGCGCCTTTCTCGTGTTCTCTGGGCATTTTCCCAGTCCTGATTCTTAGCCTGTTGGATCATCCTACCAAGTATATTCATGACTGTGCAGGCTGCCCTGTCTGGCTCTGAGGCTGGATTGTAAAGGCATTCTGTCTTGTGCAGCGTTGGGAGCTGTATACTCAGACCCTCAGGTTTTGAAAGGTATTTCCCAGGTGGGGTACTGGCTCCTTTTGAGCGAGGAAGAAAATGGTAGAAGCAGGCATTTTGTCTTTGCTGATTGGTGGCATTGAACTGTCCTTTAAGGTCCAGGAAGTTCGGCTGTGTAGCCTTTGCTCAGTGGTTTCTAGGTGTGGCCTTATACCCGGCTGTAAATTCTGTATGTACCCAAAACTTCCAGTTCTCCTTGGTTCCAGAGGGAAGAGAGTTGAAGATGGAACACTGTACCCATTATAAAAGCATACAGAGGCTGATATCCACTTTCCTAGGGAGCTAAAGTCTGGGGAGGTAAGGAGCTGAAGCTAGGCATTGTCAAACTAGAAATCAGAAAAAGGAACTGCTGCCCTGGTATTGGGCCCCTGGGGGATGTTGGATAGTGGTGGTGAGGGTTTAGCATGCCCAGAAAAGCTATAACTACTGTGCCAAGTACCTCTTCTCCCAAGATGGCTCCCTCTCCAACCAAACTCAGCTGGTGCTCCAGTGTTCACTCCTAGTGTCTGATTTTTACATAATTCACCCCCAGTCTGAACCCCTAGTCTCAGTCTTTGCAGTACATATTTCCCATGAAGGGAATCGCTACTGGTATTACAGCATGAAAGTCTAGGGGAGTCGTAGAGCTCTGATGGGTTGGGACACACTGTCGTGCCCCAGGTTGGCTATTCTAAGAGTACAAGCTCCTGGACTGTCGTCACTGAACCTGAGGCAACGGGCCTCACATCACTTTTTATCCTACCCTCTTGCTGATCTTTAAGCCCTTGAACATTTGGAAGCAGCTGGTCCGTTCTGAGCATCAGTTCAGCCTTGTTTTCCCTTAGTTATTGTTCCTGTGGGAGACTGTACTGTGTCTCCCCCTTCCTTGAGAAAGTGCTGTGTGTGTGTGTGTGTGTGTGTGTGTGTGTGTGTGTGTGTCCCTCCTGAGAGCCTTGCTATGACTCTTCTGTATCTCCCCCAAGGGATTCTGTTCTGTGACACAACCATACACCACACACACACACACACACACACACACACACTCCAACAGTAGCTTATTCTGTTCTGTGTCTCATCTTCCCTGTGTGACTCTACTGTGTCTCTCCTCTGGGAGACATAACCGTGTCCCCATTATTTGTGAGGAATTTTGTCACCTTTAGCTCCAGGGACCTATAAGAACCCTTCCAGGCCCTGGGAAAGATGGGTCATCTTCAAAGAACTCCCAGCTCTCCTGTTTCACTTGGGACGCTGTACCATCTGTATTAAATTAAAGTGCTATGACAAAAATACCAAAATGTCAGTAGCTCAAACACAATCCAAATTCGTGGTCTTTGTTGCATCAAAGGTCCAGGATGGGAACGGCATATTCTGTTCAGTCATTCAGAAATCCTGGCTGACAGACTGTATTAGCTCCAGCAAGTAGCTCCAAAATCTCTCTGGGAAGCACCATATAGCAGCATGTCAGCATGTGGGGACTAGAGATAGAAATGTCCCTTCAACCCAGTTCTAGGAGAGAACGGAACCCTAAGGCTATAAGGTATTCATGGTGCACAGTGAATTCACTTATTTCCTGTGTATTTAGAATGACTCTATGTGTGCAGTATTTGTGAGAAACTGAAGAAGGTGTCTCCCAAACCATTCTGTAGTGCTCCATTTTTTTTCTGAGAAAAATCATTCAGGAATGGCAAGTTGGGTTTCTAAGGACCAGGCCTAGAGGTGGTAGACATCACATCTCCCCGCCCCCCATTCACTGACCACATAGATGCAAGTCTTTGGGGGAAATGTACTGGTTGTCTTGACAACTACTTTCCAGCTTCATCTTTCTGCAGTGTAAGAGGGCACAATTCTTGAAAGAACTGAAAGTCTCTATGTAGCATTCACTGGGTATCTTAAGAAAGTGTTCACTGACTCATGCTATGATTGGCTTAATTGCTGCTGATTAAAAGACCCTTCTGCCCTTTCCCCTTGGAAAATAGGAAATAAATATATGTGGTAGACTGGAGAAAACCTCTGGAATGTTCCCCAGAGCAGTGACAAAACAGATAACATGAAAGTCCAGATAAGAGCTACGTTTATGCCATTTAAGCTTCGTGTGTTGTGTCTTTTGGTAAGTGGTTTAACATCTCTGTAAAATGGACAGTGTTTTAGTCTGACTCTGGGAACTTCTGTGTGTACATGTTCATCGTCATTACTGTGGCCTTAACTGCTCTGGATGGAGAGGAGAAAATGAGCAAGCTGACAGCTGGAGACAAGCTGTAGAGGAACCTTTCGAGATTAGTGTCACCAACAGGGTTGATTGGAGGCTTTGACCCAGGAAGTACCATGTACTAAGGTTCATGAGAGTGATCTTGGCCACACCCATAAAATTGTAATGAGACCAAGGTTGTGAGCTCATTCCTGTTGGAAACCCCTTTTCTTTTGTTCGTACCTGGCCCTTGAGAGCTACTACACTGGCCTTGAGAACCAAGCACGGCCAGTCTGAGTTGGATGAGCTCACCCACTGGAGTTGGATGTAGCAACCAGGTTGGGATTTCTGTTTGTCTTTCTTGTGGGGACAGCCGTTTTCAGTACCATTCAGAAAGCACAGGCAGCTGGGCTCCCTGTAGGCCAGATAGTGCAGTACCATTGCACCGTCTGGCTCTTGTTACTTCTGTCGCCCAGTAACCTTTGCCGGCTTCTACACAGGCCAAGAAGCGGCATATCTCAGACCAAGCCCTGGTTTCTCTCCAGCTCCCTACTGAAGATGAAACATGGTCAGATAAAGTCAGTAAACCTGTGCACTTCCCCCATCCCTGTGCCCTCTCTTAGGGGAGGCACTTAGTTGTAAGTACCCAAGTATCCCACTCTGAGTCTGGAGAAGTGGTACATGTGACCTCTAATATGCAATCGCACCTAACAGCTTTGATTCCAAGGAGGGAACTACTCCCGGTGGGTGAAGTTGAAACATTTAGTATGTTTGCATGGTGGGTATTAACCTTTCTGCAAGACTTTCCTGGGCTCATGGCCAGCTCTGGGTCCCCAGGGAGGCAGCAGGTTCAGGGATATCTCCGAACTTCCAACAGCAGGAGACCACAGCATGTTCTGAGCCTGTCTCCCCAGCTCCTTTCCAGTGCGCAGATCTAAGCCAGAGAAGCCCATTGCTCTTGGTTAACAGGCAGACATGTTTATAGTGCTTCTCAGTCAGGATGCTGGCAGAGCAGATGGCACAGTCATGCCGAGTCACTGAGGGGCATTGGCACAGGGTAGTTATGAAGACAGAAGCGGGGTTAGGCCAGCTAGCATAGGAAGGTTGTAAGTCCGCAGAACTGGCAGCAACAGGAGCTGTTAGTGTCCATGGAATACAGATTAGGGGTGACTAGGGGAGGGGGAGCTGGGATGAGATTGGCAGCAGTCAGAGCAGCTGGGGGACAATGTTCCATGATCAATTCTGTAGTCTCAAGGTCTCAATGGAGGGACTCAGTTAGCTTTCCATGACCCAACAAGGACCTCATCCCCTCTTGCATGTTTCTGGCCTCCTTTTAGCCAAATCCTTTTGAAAGCCAAGTACAAGGGCATCTGGGGGAAGCTGTCTAGAGAGGTAAGCCCCAGATCTTAGAGCACAGTGAAGAAGGTCAAATGGAGGACCCAGGGAACTGGAAGTGTCACCCAGGCCTTGGTGTAGTGCATCCTAACCCTTTCAGATCAACAACTTCAAAGTGGCCCCAGCCACCTCTCCACATGGTGTCATACACAGTTGATCCTAAAAGACCTTCCATGCCTGTATTTGTGAAGTGAGCTATTTCAGCACTGCCAGGAAGAAGATACAGGACAGCTTGCTCAGAGCATTGCCACATTGCCCCTTTCCTACTCGTCAGCCAGGAAAGGAAACCTCTTCTCTACTCACCCATGCCCAGCATGGCCGTGTATGTATTTACACTAAAAGTTTGTTTAAAAAACTCATTCGTTTCATGTCTCATTTGTCAAGAGACGTTTTAGTACATATACTTAAAAGTAGTCATGATTGAGTTAGCAAAGCAGATCAGGCAGAGAGGGCTGTATCTGTTCCTCACAGTGTGAGCCAGCCTGGCTACTCACGTGAATGCTGATCCACTGTCATGAATTTTTAGCTGCTGGTTGCCATTGGGGGAGAGAGAGTGTCTTCCAAACACTTCTAATGGAGGAAGGGCACCAAGGAATCCAGCCCAGCCTCAAAAAGCAATATAGCTGACAGCAGAAAAACTTCCATGTTGGCAAGAGGTTTCCTTCTGTAGGGATCTGATTGTGGTGAGCGAACCTCTAACTAGCCTCAGGGCTCCAGTACCAAGGAGAAGCACCACAACCCCGGGATGGCTGTGTCTGGATGCAGAGAACTAGATGCTTCCAATATCTATCTCTTTTTTCCCAATATTTCAATTAATGGTGAGAAGACAGCTAAGGCCATGGGTGTGACTGTGGTGTTCTGTGGTGGAGAGGCTGTTTCTGCTGGAAACCATGGGAGGGGACATCCTTGGGTGTTGCCATGGCAACCATAAACCATGACCAAATGGGACTGTGACTGAAGTAAAAACGCTCACTCTGCCTTAACCTGTGCCCTGGGTAGATGACAAAGCTGGCACAGTGGCACCAGGGTGGTGCTGGAGAGTCAAAATGCTGCAGAATCCTGTCACAACAGCAAGGCTAGGGACCCTGGGCCCAGAAGGACTTGTAGACCACTGTAAATCTGTTCTTCCCTCAAGTTCTAATGTGACATTAAGGACCTCATTTTAGGAAGGAGGAAAAATGTCTAGTAAAGGATGTCCTCAGAAGAGGAAGGACTCAGTGAGCATCCCGAGGAAGAAAAAAAAAAGAAAGGACTTTGTGAAAGGAGTATTTGGAGGCTCACAGCTGGTAAGAGACAGCTGCATCTTCCTGAATAGTGGCAAAATCGTGTCTTATCAGTGATAGGAGGCTCTCCCTCCCAGCCAACCACTGGGATTCTGTCCAGACCAGCCTCATGACTCCCATGAGTGAGGACCAGAAATGGCAGCTATGGGCTATTGATGTAATCACGAGAGGCTTCCTACAGGCAGGCTGTTTCCAGGCTGGAAAGAGTCAGTTAGGGATGATGGCCTCTTAGCATAGCTGATGCCCAGAGAGGTTCTAGATTCTCCTATAACTCCCTCTCTATGATGTGCTACGAAGGCTGCATGAAATGGAATGGGTTTGCTCTTATATCTACCCACGAGTGGCCCAGCAGCTCACAGCCTAGTCCTTCTTCTTGCTTAGAGATCCCCAATAAATACTAGCTTCTCCTGCAGTGTAATGATCATTCATAGTTATACCTGCTTTTATGGAGCACATATGCCTGCCACTGTCACCTCTACTGTCCACAGCAGTTCTTCCCTTTATTCCCAAGAACACAGTCCCTTCTCCAGTTTGTTCCTGAAACCCAGATCCTTTCATCCACAGTAATGGCAGCCCCCAAGAGAAGAGCCAAGTGCCAGACTTTCTAAATGTCACCAGGAGCCAAACCACTAAGGAGCTTCTCATTAAATACACCAGGAGCACATGTTTAAAGCTCTGAATGTTAAGGATTCCCCAAGCATCCTCAGGGATAAACGGGGTCAAGTGCTTCTGTAATATGATATTGATTAGTCCTGCTCCATGTGGACAGTGGTGAGGGCTTGCCTGTGGTCTAAACCTCAGAGCTTTATGGAGATGCTAGCAAGGTTTTAAGATATTTTTGCAGCACAGGGGGAAAGCATATTATCTGTTTTATTCCCCTGTGCTTGATGATGCTTCCCAGGTATCTCCTGCAAACTCATCTAGAGAAGCAAAAAGTCTTACACAAAAGCTGCAAGGAAGTTGAGAGTGAGCCAGTCTTGTACTTCCTCCCTATCCCTACCCATTCCTTAGGGAGGATCTTCCTCAGAGTGGTACTTCCTGGGAAATGAGTCTGGTGGATTTGGTAGTTTAAAGGAAGAGGCTCATGTAAATACCAAAGAGGATTACTGCCTTGGGTTCCTCCAAGGCAAGGGTTAGGCTGATGTGGAGCACTGACTGATGGAGCAGACTGAGGGAAGCAGTTGACAATGAGCAAATCCTCAGTAACTTGTTGAAGTAGCAGACTGGAGCTTGCCTATGTCCTTCATGCAATAACCCTTGAGACACAGGCTACCCCTAAAACATGCTCAGATGGGAGTAGTCTGAAACGATTGGATTTCCTGTTCTCTCTTTACCACCATCTAGGATGAAACATAAGCGGTACTTTACTCTAGCTAAAAGGGGCTGCTGTTGCTATTCCGTTAGTAGACTTGCCTTGGTGCCAGGTGTCTGTTCAAAACAAGAAGCTGTGTCAGTGACTTTTCTCAGCACTGTGACAAGCTACCTGATAGAAGCATCATTTGTATTTATGTCCAGGGTTTCAGAGGGTACAGCCGATCATGGGCAGGGAATCTGTGGCAGCTGAACACTGTGTTTTGTGATCCAGTGGCTTCTCACACAGGAAGGAGAGAGCTCAGCTTGGAAGAAGGGCTGTAAGCCTCCGAGGCTTGCTTCCTTTGACCCACCTCCTCCAGCCATGCCTTCCATCCCAAAGGTTCCGTTCCTTAACTTCAGGACAGTGTTACCAGTTGACAACCAAGTTGAGGACTGTTTGCATGAAGCCACAACAGAAGCCAAAGTGGACATGTCAGAAGCTCTTTCCCACTCCAAACTCAAGGGTCCTTCTCCATCCATCTCAAAAGTGGTCATCTGTTAGAGGACTGCCTCAATGTTCCGACCACTCAGGAGTCTTTGAAGGCTGATTGTCAGCAGGACACGTCTTACCAACACCAAACTATCCACCCCGTGCTGTTAGTGAGTAAGGGCAGGGGAAGGACTTTGGTCAGTCAGTTCTCTGGCATGCCTCCCGTGCTGCCCATCCCTGTAGACTTAAAGCACAAACCCAGTAAATGCTAGGACAGCTTGGGAGGGAGAAGCAGCCGCCATCACGCATGACCACTTCCTTGGTCCCCCTGACATTTTAATCATTCCCGTGGTTCAGCTAGCTCAACTGCAGGCAAACCCGGGTTTGAATGCCAACAAATTCTACGTCTGGGCCCTGGAGCTCCAACCACCCAGAATCACAGTGTACAACCTTCCTTTCCTAAGCACCGCATTTTCTCCCGATACTGTCCACCTTTGTGCCTTGGAATCTTGGCTTCGTCGTTAGCCATAAGCGAGTACTCTCCTCTGTGTGGAACCAGGTCCCAGGCTGGAGGACAGCTGGCTGCATCACAGGAGGCCGTCTGCTAATTTTCAAAATCAGATGAATGAAACACCTGACAGAACAAGGGAGGATTTATTTTTGGCTCAATTTCAGAGGCGTTGGTTCATGTGGTGGTTTGAATGAGAATAACTCCCAGAGACACAAATATTTAAATACTTGGTCTCCAGTTGGTAGCGCTGTTTGGGGTAGGTTTAAGGAGGTGTGGCCATGCTGGAGGAAATGTGTTACTGGGAGTAGACTTTGAGGTTTCAAAGCCATGCTCTATTCTCAGTCCGCTGTCTGTTTCCTACTTATGGATTGGGATGTGGACTCTAGGCTTCTGCTCTCAGCATCTAGTTCCTGCTGCCTTGCTGCCTCCACCCTACCATCATGGACTCTCATCCTCTAGAACCATAAGCCCACATAAACTCTTCTATAAATTACCTTGATTATGGTGTTTCATTACAGCACTAGAAAAGTTACTAATATAGTTCTTCATGGTGGGTGGAGAAACAGAAAAAAAAGGACATTCTTGTACTCAGCTACCCTTCTTCTCTGTTTGTCCAATTGAGTCCTTTAGCCCATGTGTTGTCTGAGGCTTCTGTCCTGCCTGGTTTCCACAGTCATTAAGTCCCAAAGAAATCACACAGAGGTCTGCATTAGTTATAAACTGATAGGCCTAGTAACTCAGACATCTTATTAGCTCTTATTACTTATATTAGCTTATTATTCTTGTCTATGTTAGCCACATGGTCCGGTGCCTTATTCTGCGAGGCAGTCACATCTTGCTTCTTCTGTAGATGGATCACAACTGCAGAGGAATGGGCTTTCCCAGAATTTTCCTGTTCTCATCGCCCTGCCTCTACTTCCTGCCTGATTGTCCCGCTTATATTTCCTGCCTGGCTACTGGCCAATCGGTGTTTTATTAAAATACTTTTGACAGGGAACAAACCATTGTCCCATAGCACCCATGCATAGTGTCACCCACAGTCATGGTGGGTCTTCTTCCCCTAATTACTCACTTTTGGAGCACCCTCACTGACACACCCGCAAGTTAGACTCACTAGTCTCCCAGGAACTTCCAAATGCATTAAAGTCAACAGTGAAGATCAGTCATCACGGGATGTTTACAGAGCATAGAGCCCAGTATCTAGGAAACACGAGGGCATGTCATCTAAAGTTTATGTGGGAATGGCATTAAGTGTCTAGATCATCCAACAAGCTAGGAACCTCAATGTGTGACTTATCTCATGAATGCTATCTTCCCTCCTATCCACCAGTGAACCTAATGGTGGTGAAAGGAAGGTGGGGGAAGTTGTTGGAGCTTCCGTACAGAAAGTATGGAGCATTTGCAAATGGCTCAGGGAGCTGTGTGCATTCTCTCTGCCGTTTGTGAAAGGTGGGCACCATGCAATCATCTCCGCCTGTCTAGGGCTATTTTCCATGAATTGAGCTCTCTAGTGAGCAAGAACAGCTTTGCCACAGTATGCTCCTCTAGAAAACTGAATCCCCAATTCTAACAGGTTCATTGTAGGGCTGGCTGTGCCAACGTCGTTCCTTGGGAAAGCCTTACCCAAGCTGTAGCTGTTTGTGCCTGGTTGTGCTTTGGTATCCAGGCTGCCATTTGTGGGGTACCGTTGTGATGGTAAGAGGCAGGATGAAGGAGCAAGTATGCCAGGCTTGGAGGAACAGCTGGGTTGTGCAGCAGGAGATGGCTGTCTCTCCATGGCAGATGGAAACAAAGGGAAGAAGGCCCTTCATGATGTCAGGTAGCCGCAGAGCCTTGAGGAAGACCTGGATTATTGGGATGGGAGAGGCTTGACATCCCCTAGGAGAGAAGCACAAAACCACTTTTGTGTTGGGAAGCACCATGCCTTGCGGTTGGTGGTGATGGGCAGGCTCCCAGTCACCTTCGCAGGCACAGGCCTGCTTTGTATTCCTGTATCTTGTTTTTAGTACAGGAATCTGCCCATCTTTCTCAATGTGGCATCTGTGCCCAGAGATTGCCAATAAGGAGCCACATGGCTCCCAGGGACACGTGAGAAAGCAGAGAAAAAGATGCTACTGCCCGGAGGTACTGGGAGCGTGAATGGTCTACACGAGGAATCACAGGGCAGGCCCCTGACCCCTGTCCCATTCTTTAGGCCCACACCAACCTGCCTCTGAGTGGCACAGAAAGCCACCGCAGACACACACAGCACAGTCTACTTCCTGGTGCTGGACAGCGCTCGATAGAGAGCACCTCCTTCAGCTGACTCCTGTCTATCACCCATAACTGTAATGTCAATTCCCCCCCCCACCCCAGACAAGGTTTCACTGCGTAAAACAGCCCTGGCTATCCTGGCACTCACTCAGTAGACCAGGCTGACCTTGTACTCACAGAGATCCACCTACCTCTGCCTCCTGAGTGCTGGGCATAATGGTGTGTGCCACCGCAACCTGACTGTAATGTCAGTTCTTTATAGAAACTTACTATAATTGATTCTGCACAAATGACCCCTTATCCCAGAGGAAAGCTCTTCAGTAAGCCCAGGGAGGGGAACTAATGCAATAGCTGGGCTGAAGGTGTGGTTCCTGATTTGCCCAATGTCTCCAGACATGCACTGCGCAGAGTCAAGGGAGAGACACCCCACCTGAGAGGAAAGTTATGGTCTAACGTTCAGATAACTGTAAAGGTGGTAGTTGGGAGAATGGTGTCCAAGACCTGGTAACCAAGGGCCTCACCTAAAACTTGAACTTCTTGAAGTCCCACGATGCAGTCTCTGGGCTCAATAGCATAACACTTCCTGTCTCTGTTCTGGAGTGCAAGCCTAACTTAAGTATCCCCTCTACCCAGAGCCACGGAGGGCATTGCTTCTGTGTGTCCATGGCCCTGTATTCATTAGGCCTGGAGCCAGTTCACTCATTCATTCATCTTCCAGTGTCCACCAGACATCTTTCATATGCAGAGACAGCTGTGTACCCTGTGAACACAGTTTAAATATAGGCTCTGAGGCCTGAGAGTCTTACAGGAAAACTAACCCATGCCGCCAAAGTTAAAATCCCCTGTTATGGGTGCCATGTTAGAGGAAGACCCAGAGGAAGCTACCTTTGGCAGCTAGGAATGTTGGAAGAGGGCTTGATCTTCAGAGGGACAGTTAAAGTTAGAGGCCCTCATAGATGCAGAGATAAGGGGTGTCTGTCCCAAAGGGGGCCATGGCAGTGCAGTGAACTGACTACTGTAAGCTACCTAGTCTGTCATCTGCAGAGTGGGGATGATGGCTCCTGCCCTGCTGACCTCAGTGCAGACACCCAAGGAGCAGTAACTGAGAATAGTGCCTGGAAGGGCTTTGTGAGCAAGAAGGAAGTTCACCTCCTCTTCTCCGTAGGCATCATCCTTTCAAACACACGGCAGTGTCTGTTGTGTTTGAAGCTAATACTTGACTTTCTTAGGAAAGTCAGCGATTGTTTGAAGGGGGTACCTGATCAAGCCCTGGAAAGTAGAACGTAGAAAGGGGAGGCAGAGCACTGGAGTTAGAGGTCAGCCTTTTGTGGTCCCCTACATCCGAGTAACTCATTAGAGGGACGCTAGAGCTCAAAGGAAGAGAAAAGGGGAAAGGGCAAAAGGGCAGGATAGCATCAGACCCCTAATTCTGCTCATCCTCACTCCATCCCGTTCTACTCCAGAGTCTTCTTGGTCCCCCTCCTTTCAGCCTGGGTGTTTCTTTAGCCACCTAAAACTCACTCTAGGCTTATCCAAGAAGACCAAACCATTGAGAGACTAAAGTAGGTGTGGAGAGTGCAGCCAGGACATAAACAGGAAGTGAAAGTACTTCTTCCCTTGGCCCAACATCTTGGAAGCATTGACATCATGGAACTCAGAGCTCCAAGAGAGTGAGGCCTCTCAGTGGGCACAGCACTGGCCTAATCTAGTAAATTAGATAGGGAGATTGCTGGGACTTTGTTACCATTATTGTGTAGCCTAGTCAGTCACTTTCCCCTTTGACCTCTGCCTTCACACATGTAAGATGAGAGGCGTGCAGAGAAGTAGGATTCTGTTTCTTGTTTGGGGGGTGTAATACTGTTTAAGCCATTGTGAGTATAGGGCAGGCTTCATCCTCCTTGGTGCTGATGTGAGCCACCATGTCTGTCTGTGACTGGTAATATTTAAATTGAGGAACCCTTACAAGGCATAGTGGTATATGTGCATATAATCCCATCACTGGGGACACTGAGGCAGAAGGATTTGGTATTCAAAGCTATAGAATGCTACACAATGAGATGAAGGAAAGGGAAGGAGGGAAAGAAAGGGAGAAATCGATTCTAGGAGATTAAGGAATCCTTGTAGATAAATGTCTCTGGTACCTTATATGAGAATTGAGAAGGAACAGGAAGGAACAACCCAGAATATTGCAGTACCTTATTCTCCAATCAAAACAACTCTGCTTTTCTCTGCTTTCTATTTTGGAGCTTACATATTTAAAAATTACCAAACTTGTCAGCACTCTGGATTTGTGTCATTTATTACATCAGTTACAAATGGAGATCTTAGAGGTATGTTACTCCCATTCTCCACCTCCAGCAGCACCGAGCCTCTGGCAACTGTCTCAGTACTTGCTTGGGGTCAGTTGGGTGAAGAAGGAGAACTTGAAATGGGGATAGGAGATCTGCACACCACTGCAAGTTACAGTGAGGTCGTGTGGGTGGAGGACTGAAGGCCCAACTTAGCATGTAGCCATTGCTGGTGAAGAGAGGCTATTTTACGGCTTAGTCTTGTAGATTAGTTGTGGAGGGTGCATACTCAGAGTGTTGTATGGTCTAACTGAATCCCATCCCAGGATATGCCCTGATAATTATGGCAAATAAGTCAAAAAACATAATGGGAGAGACAAAGGAGACACAAAATCCATGGGATGAATCTCTGAGATTACCTCCCATCAAGAAAAACTGTTTTTAAGTTGACTATGTAAAGAAAGAGGGTAGTGACCTCTAGGAAGGGGGATAACATGTGCAAATGCCCTGTGGTATAGCGTATAGTTGGGAAATTCAAGGGCCTGACAAAGGGTTAGTCTGACTCTGCAAAGAAAACAAGAACACAGAGTTTACTGGTTAAATAAAACAAACATGTAAGACATCAGGAACTTTTGCTTTTCCTCTGAAGGCTGTGGCATCAGAGCAAACAGGGTGGAACAAGGCAGGATCCTTTGGAGATGATGGCTCCAGCCACAGTGTGGAGTCAGAGATAGGCACTGTAGCTGGGGGAGAACAGTGCCAAGAGACACCAGTGGGGGGGCGCTAATTAGATAAACAGGTATATGGATGCACACATGAGAAGTGGAGTGGGTGGGTGGGTGGGTGGAAAAGCAAGTAGCTTGTAGGTGAGCTTAGGGAAGGGTTTGTAAATGGGTGGACTTGAGATAGGATGCTCATGAGGAAGTATGAGTGGATGGAATGATGGATAGGAGGATGCAGTGGGGGAGAAGGGATGATGAGGTGAGTGGATGGATACATGAATGGATGAATGGGTAAATGTATCAGGACTAGAAAGAAAAATTAGTAGGTAGTAAGACGTGGAAGAGAGATTTATAAGTCAGTAGAAGGAGAATTTGTAATTTTCCTCGCTTTAACAAAATACTCAACACAAAACAATTTAAGTAATGAAAACTTTGTTTGGGTCTCATGTTTTCAAAAGATATTTGTAGATCTAAAGTGGGGTAGAGCAGTGTTGCAGGAGCATATATTGGAGCAGAGCTGCTCACTTCATGTCACCAAGGAAACAAAGAACAAGGCTTGCACAGTATACAGTCCCCCAAAAAGACCTTCGGTGGTCCATCTCCAACCAGACCCCACCTGCAAAGATGTCCATCCCATCCCAATAATTCCATCAAATTATGAATCGAATCCATGAATGAGCCCTCATGATAGCATCATGTCTCAATGAATAGATCTGCCAGTTGAGGCCAAACCTTCAACGTGTGAGCCTTTGGGGCAAAAGAAGTTCATATCTAAGCTGTAACAATTGGTAATGGTCTTGGAGAAAGGTAAAGGGGACGTGGGTGGTTAAACATGGACAGATGAGTGGGTTGAAAATGAATGGAAAAGGTAGCTGCTCGGTAGGTGGGAAGAGGGATGTGGCATGGGTGTGTAACTGGATGAAAGGGGAGAGAAGGACAATTGGATCTGTAGATAAAACATGGGTGGGAAGATGGGTGAGTTGCATACCAGGTGAACCTTGCAGGATAGGTGGGTTGTAGCTGCCAACATGCCTAGGTGAGGAATTTCTAGAATCTGCATCAGGAAAGATGCCATAGAAAGAAAGGTCCTAGACAGTGGTATAATCAGAATGCCATGCTAGTCCATGTTCTGTGTCTACCTCTGAACCACAGGACAGGACAATATGTTAGGCAAAGCTGGGGCACAGCTAGTCCCTAGATTAGCTTCCGAGACAGGTATGCTGTACCCTATGGTGATTGCCTGGCCCCAGATTTGTTGATGATCATCAAAAGATATTGTAGGTTTGTCTCCTCAGATATTAAAAGATACACAGTCTCCAGGTACGTGAATGTGTAACTAACTGTACTTGCTTTAGAGATTAATATAACAATAAAATATGCAAGGCTGTATTTCATGATGTGTTCTATTCTAGAGTCATATTTTTATGCATGACACATCCTGGGAAGTTCCTTGACACTAATCTTATTTCATGAGCATGTGTTATAGAATTTTCCAAGCACCATCCTTGGGCAATTAAAATGCATTAACTATTGGGCTAAATTATATTTCTACAGGAACGTTCTCAGTGAGAAACAATATGCAGGTATCCCCAAAAACAGAATGTATACAAACGTTTCTGGCCTGTCTGGTCCCACAGCCATTCAGTTTCAAAGAAACACACAGAGGTTTATATTAATTATAATACCATATAATAAGCCTGTTAGTTCAAGCTTATTATTAATTATCTCATACAACTTAAATTTACCCACAGTTCTTGTCTATGTTTAGCCACATGTCTTGGTACCTTTTCTCAGTGAAGCATTCTCATCTTGCTTCCTCTGCATCTGGCTGATGACTGACTGTTTGCCTTTCCTCTTTCCAGACTTCTCTTAGTCTGGTTGTCCCATATATACCTCCTGCCTGGCTACTGGCTCTTAAACCAATAAGAGTGATAAATCTTTACAGTGTACAAAAAGCATGATCCCACAGCAACAGAAGAGGGCGCAGAGGTTTATAAATAGAAAGATAGACCTGGAAAAGCCAATAGTTCTGGTCACAGGGCTAACCCTGTTTTCTGCCCTGGGATCAACACCACATACTATACACATAGATGCTTGTCAGGCCTGCCTCTGAGGAGAAGTACAGGGAGGCTGGGGCCCTATTTAGCAGACTGCAGGGCAACCATTGAGAGCCCACTCATTATGTGCCTGATCCAGGGAAATCTTGGAAACTCTGGCTCAAGGACCGTGAATACAGAACAGGAGAAATGAACACCAGACTACTTGAATGAAAATGGGCTGAGTGGGAGACTTCAGGGAGGGCCGGATTCACTTATCCAGCACTCCAGCTCCACTTCCCAGTCAGTGTAATGGTCACATGAGCACTACACAATCCTCAAGTCCACGTTTCATGTTGGGAAGTAGACTCGGGTAACCTAGAGCAAGTGTTCCCAAACCGTGTTCCTTGTAAACTGCTAAGCACTGCTAGCCTCATTTGGTTCTATTTCTAATATTTGCATTTATGCTTGCATGTTTATTTGCTGTAGTGCTGGGGCTTATTTATTGTAGCCTTGCACTTTCTGGGCAAGCATTGTACCACTGAATTACACCCTAACCCCTTACTGGTGGATTCTAGATGGGTGTTCTACCACTGAGATACATTGGTCCCTTGCTAGACTTCTGGTGGTTGTATTTTGGTTTCATGTAGTTATTAAGTTTGAGAAAACAATTCTACAATTTAAATATATCCAAACATAGTTGATATGGCCCAAATTACATGGAAAAAGATATGTTATTTATTATATATAAATATAAATGTATATATGTACTATATACATTTATACATATATACATTTATATTTGGAAATATACAAAATCCACAAATATTTTGCACATACATCCATGCTCTGCCTTCTATGAAAGGGATTTGGAACAGCTTGGAAAAATGCATGTTGCATGATAGAGCACATTCAGGGAGAAATGGAAGAAAAAGTTGAAACGAGTCTAAGGAAATATGCATGAGAGATGCATCTGAGTCATAGTGGATTGGAAGGTCAGGTTACTAAGCCTGGCTCCCTAGGAATCTAGGACAGGTTCTTAGCCCCAGGTGGAGGCTGTGTATGGAACGTCTGACCACTGCTGCACAGTGGGCAGCTGGGGCTTATGAGAGTGTCCAACCATTCACCCCGCCAACAGTGAATCTCACAGCACAGGCAGCATGCAGAAACAGGGAGGCTCACAGATGAGTCACAGTTTCCCCTCTCATTAGCTCACCCTCTGGCATAAGACAAGGGTGTCAGACAGCAAACACACCCGCAGCTGCCCACACACAACCCGGAGGAAACTGACTGTGCTCTAGAGTCCTTGGGATAAGGGGGGTTTCTAACCTGAGACTTGAAGGGAACTCCTGGGAGCAGGAAGATAGGTGGGTGAGGGGTACGGGAAGATGAAACTAAAGGAGGCTGTGCCCAGATGAGAGTTGGTAGGATGAGAAGCTGTGCAAGGGGACAAAACAGGGGCAATTTCCAGCAGAGGCAGCGCTATCTTGGAGTCATCTACGTGGACCTCTGGGCTCAGCAGGGGAAGGGTGGTATATTCCAGAGACTGACAATGAAAATGGCCTTCCTGAAGGCATGGGGAAATGAATGCTTACAACTAGTCTCCATATGGGAGTCTACTTCATCTGGAACTTGATCCACTCAAAGGAAGGAGGAGGCAAGTGAAAACCCCATCCTGAAGAGGGTTCAGGAGATGTTCCAGCAGCTGGGAAGCCTGAAAAATTCAGATACTGGGAAGCCGCTGGCCGTAACCCTCGACCAGCACCCCACGACTGTACAATAGTAGGCATGTTACTAACTCTAGGACGTATCCATGAAAGGGAAAAATGAGTTCCACTTCCTAAGGTCACAGGAGAAAATACTTACAAAAGACAGAGTACGTTTCTAGGTACAGAGAGACTATTTCAGATGCCTACTAACACTCCATGGCACCAAAGATAATTAAACCAAAGCAAGCCGAGTGTGGGATCTCCTGGGTGAGGACCGGCCCGACACAGAGCCACAGCCCCAGCACACTCAGCTGCTGAGAACCCTCGTGCTCACTGTAGTTAAGGCCTCTGGTGGCCTGCTGCCTACTGTGGAGAAAGGGCCTTGTCACTCACCGCTATAATTAAGAGATTCCATGAAAGGAGCCTTTGGGGAAAAATCCCATTTTGAAATAAATAGACTGGCAAGGCCCCATCAACTAAGTTGGCCACCCAAGAAAGTGTGTTATATGCACATGTGGAAATGCCACTGTGAACATGGAGAACACGGCTCAGTGATAGACTCCACCAGTGAGAGAGAGGCTGGAGTGTGGTTCAGTGGTAGAGCATCTTCCCAGGATCCCCAGCGAGGGGCTGGGAATGTGCTCAATGGTAGAGCATCTACTTGTACAAGCTCCTGGGTTCTAATGCCGGAAATGCAGCAAATGTCAAATGAAACCTATTCTGTACAATTGGCACAAACAAACAGAAACAATGAAAATAAGTTATTGTGACTATTAAATTCAGGAGGAAAATCCTCTCCACTCCCACTTTGGAAGCAACCTAACCTGTGGGGGGAAAATGACTTCATGTTCTTTGGTCCTAGGAGAGGCATAAGTGATGACTATAGCCCACTGTGTGGACAGAAGCCAGGTTGCCTGGGTTCAAGTCAGCACAGTTGACCTCAGTCTGACCTTTATCTGTATCTAATAAAAATTAAACTTGGGATTCAGATAGACAGTTAGTGGTACCTTGATGTAAGTATTGCCCATGAGCTATTTGGGGTAGGTTGGCCACTGTTAATCTGAAGCTCAGAACTAACTGATGGCCTGTAATTTATCTGTAAACCTTGGGCCTCAGGCAAGTTACTTCTCATTGGATATCAGTTTCTGCATTCTAAATGAATTGTGGTTTTTGTTTTGCTTTGTTTTTAAGGAGGGTGTGGTGCTATGCACATCTGTAATTCCAGCACTCAGTAGCCTGAGGCAGGAGGATTACCAGACTAATCTGGGCTACCCAACAAGCTTCAGGCCACGTAGGTGGCAGAGATACTAGTGCCTGGTTTTCTGTGCCTTGGTGATTGAGGCAGTCTGCCTGGAGGAGTCAATGTGCAGTTAAGACAGAAGGGATGGATCAGGCCCAGGGAAGCAGAGGCATTGGTTAGTATTCTACCGGCTCACGCCTGGTGTGGCAAGGAGAGTTGACCATCAAACAAGGCTGGAAATGTGGAACTATTGAGACAATTAAGAAAGGTTCTCATGGAAGCATCGAGGTGGTGGCTCTTTCCTCTGCAATGGGGATCTGTCCAAGGCTCTGCACCTTTATCTCCAAGTATATGCAAGAAGCAGTTTGGGCATTGGTGGCATTGGAGGAAGGAAAATGTTTCAAAATACGGAGGCCAGCATTAAGCTACGGTAGAGGACTGTCTCATGCCCATGACTGAACTGGATGTGCTTCATTCACCTATGGTAGACTTGGATATGACATAAAAGGGCTCATAAGTTAATTTCCAGATAGTGGGACTGTTGAGAGGTCAACAGCTCCATTGCTGGATTAACCCATTGCTGAATTCTTAGCTGGATGGTTTGTTAGGAAAAGGAGGAGCAAGGCTGGAGGAAGTCGGCCATTGATGATGTGGCTTTGAAGGGTCATCTCATCTAGCCCTCCTCTTCCCCCACTTTCCGTTCCTGGCTGCCAGGAGGTAGGCAGCATTGCCCATTACATCCTTCTGCCATGATGTTCTAACTCCCCGCAGCCTCGGAACAGTGAGCCAGGACCGTGGCTTGACACGTCTGAAAACATGAGCCAACGGGAATCCCTCCTGTGAGTGGATTCATTCAGGCATTTTGTCACAGTAATAGAAACAAAGTGACTCGGATTATCCAGGAGCAGTTAGGCTCCTCCCACTGAGTATGGTGGGAAGCGAGGGGAACTGGCTGAAGCAGGAAGCCTCATGGCCCTAGCCAGGATGCATGAGTAGGAAGCCATCAGCAAGGCGCAGGTCCCCGTCTCAACTGCAGTCCATGTCTGCAGGTCCTATGCCAGCCTTTTCTGTAAGAGATATGCATCAGTTAGCTGCTTCTAGTTTTTGCCCCACTTACCAGCACACGCTAATTTTATGGCAGAAATGAATTCCACCCAAACAAACTCCCTTAGTGTACAATTATTCCTCACTGGCTCCCTTTAGATAAATATCCATGAAGAGGCTTTAATTAAAATGTCAACAGGGGAGGCAGGCTTGCATGTTGCCATCTTCCCACTCAGCAGCAAGTTGGACCCGGGTAGAGTCCAGCGGGGGAAATGAGAACTGAGCTTGCCAGGAGGGCCAGCCCCGTGTCAGGGAAGGGACCTGCCCCTGCCCACTGCACAGCTGAGCACAGACCTAGTGGGACCTAAGCCAGACTCCTCCTCAATTCTGAGCCAGAGCTGGCTCAGACGCTGTGCACTTGGACATCGGCAAATGGCAGGGTGTGGGAATGCGTGTGACCGAGAAAGGCTGTACCGGAATCCACTGCACAGAGGCCAGGGTGGTGGCTGGTAGCTCGCTTGGGTCTGGGTAGAGGGTCAGGAGGAGAAGGACCTGGAGACTCCTGCTGAGAAGGACACAGCATCAGCAGCAAAGGAGAGGCAGGGTGCTAATGCCTGGGTCTTTCACAATCTATGCGTGGAGTCTCCTAATTTTTTATGGTTCAGATTAGAATTTACTATATTTTTTTGCAACCTTCTGCAACCCAGGCTCTACCCTCAGGTGGCCACATTGTGTCTCACTTGCCTATAGGTTCTGCAGAAGAAGGGGTTTATAAGGAGAGAGGCAGGAAGTGGGGGAGGCGTGAAATTGCGATGAAGGGTGAAGGACAGTTTCCTGAAGTGACAGACTCTGCTGTGGAGCTGCTGAGGCTTCTGGATGATGTGTAGAGAAGGGATGATGTGTGACATTGACCTTGGCCAAGATACTGCCTGTGTCCTTTTTGTTCTCCTCTGGCGGTGGGGGAGGGGGTCTGCTGCTTCCTGAGAGAGCAGAGGTGCAGCTGGAATGGCAGGGTCCTCAGAGCATGTGAGGGGAAACAGTGGGTAAACGCTGTCTTAAAAGAGGAAGGCTCTATCCAGCCTTGAGTGGAGGTTCTAGTTCACGCTCGCTCCTGGGGCAGCCCTTTTTGTCTCATTCACAGAGGCTGCCGAAGAAGAAAGCAATACAACTGGGCATGGGTACTCAAAGGCCCACTATCCTGTGTGCATGGCTTGGGTCCTTAACTTTATTTAGCCACGAAGTCTTTGTTGAAAAGACAGGGTTAGAACTTCACAAAGTACACAGCAGCTTTTAGTGACCATAGTGCACTCAGTAGAAAGGGGGCTGGCTACAGGCACACCCTCCAGGAATCCTCCCATATCACAGCCAAGCTCAAGGGTGGAATGGCTTTGTCCATGAGAGATGGGACAACAACAACCTGCCTACACTCTGAGTCCCCATTCTGTACAGTTCTGCAGAGGAAGGCACCAATAGGCAAAGCCTGCAGTGCCAACCTGCAAATGAGCTCCAGCCCACTCAGGCTACCAGAGCCAGAACCAGCTTACTGACCCCAAAATATCATAACTGTGGTTACACTTCTCATGCCTGAAAAAAAAACTGAAGTCTGTGAGCAACCCTGAACAGTCAGTCTCTGGCTGAGTGGGGTGTGTGTGTGTGTGTGTGTGTGTGTGTGTGTGTGTGTGTGATGTGTAAGCTGCTGAGCCAGCCTTCCCCAGCCCTGCCGCAGCTCTCAGCCTTCAGAGTCAGGATATAGGGGTTGGGTCAGAGGTTCCTCAGCTCTCCACAGAGACCAGATATCCCAGGCCCATGTGTGGGCAGCAATGCCACCCTCACAGGGATCTCTGTGTCAATCAGACTTGTGTCACAATAGCCAACTCAAGTAATGTAAAAGGAGGAATTTGTGTTTTGGCTCCATTTCCATGAGGCTTCTGTCTATGACTTTGTTGCTTGGGGCCTACAGTGAGGCACAGCGTCATGGCGTGAGTATGAGATGGTGTGAGACTATTCAAACTCATGGTGGACAGGGAAGAGAGAGCACAAGACACATCACACATGACGTGCTCCCACCAACCAGGCCCGCCTAACGTTTCCAAGACCTCCCCAAGTGACACTTCTACCTGGGACCAATGCTTTCATTCTGTGAGCCCTTGATGGGGAGAACGCAGATCTCAACTGTAAACCACCTTGGGAGCTTCATTCACAGGCTTGGACTCTACACAAGAGGAAGCCCGGACACAGCCTCCTTCTTTTCTTTATTAAAAACATTAAATGGGTTTAACAATTCCATGCACTTTTCTGACAGGACTTTATAATTCTTTTGTTGCTGAATAAATGGAAATGATGAATTTCCCAGGCAAAAGCTACTTGGACTGAGATGTGTGTATACATGTGTGTATGTATATGAGTGTGCATGTAGGCATGCACACATCCATGTCCATTGTATCTTTTCTAGTTCTTAGTTATTATATTTTATTTATCTGCACCTCCCAACTGTCCTGTTTCCCTACTTCCTTTTACTCCCCCCACCTCCTCCTCCTTTCTTTCACTCCCATCTCTTTCCCCAGACGTGGTCTCAGTATGCAGCCAGGCTGACCTGAAACTTGCAATCCTTCTGCCTACGGGTTAGGATTATGTGCCACAGACACCCGATTAGCAGTCTCACAGGCTTCAGTTTCATTAAGAATGATCAGCAACACAGCAGTGCTGGTTGGAGGTGAAGATGAATCAGACATTCCTCTTTCCAGGGCTTCCCTCACCTCTTGAGCTGCCTGAATCTCCAGCTTCATCATGACTAACACACTGGTGTGCACTCTGGCGCTATTCTTGGTTCGCCTCCGGAAGGGAGGAAATAGATGGAGTGGCTGTTAGCATGTGATCAGTTCAGCACACCAGCCTGTCTCTTCAGCCCCATAATCTCTGTGGCCTTGGAGCCTGTCCTGGAACTAGCTCTGTAGACCAGGCTGGTCTCGAACTCACAGAGATCCGCCTGCCTCTGCCTCCCAAGTGCTGGGATTAAAGGCGTGCGCCACCACCGCCCGGCCGAGGAAGGTATTTCAGGACAGATGAGGAAACAGCTCATGCACGTTGGAAAAGTTCCCTCTTGGGAAAGCATTCGCAAAATTAGCTCTTCGGCTCTGCTCAGGCAAGATGGTCCTTTTAAAGTTTTGCTCGCGAGTTGGTGCTCTCCTGCTGCTTTTTATAGGGGCTCTGGGGATTGAACACCGGTTGCCAGGCTTTCAAGCAAGTGCCTCTGCATGTTGAGCATCCATTCAGCCCTAAGATGTTATGTATATGTTTATCAATGTGTTACTTGGGGGTCAAATCCAAGGCCACATACATCTGGATAAATGCTGTCTCTCTGAGACATATTCCTAGATCCTGTTTTTGTTTGTTTGTGTATTTTTGTTTTGTTTTTGAAAGAAGGTCTCACTATGTAGCCCAGGCTGATTCTCCTGTCTCAACCTCCTGAGTACTGGGATTGCAAGTATGTCTAACACACCTGGCTCACACTGGTCTTTTCTGAAACCTCTGCTTGCACGGCATTGACTATCTGGGCTGCTTTTGTTTGTATGTTGTATGGAATGTCTTTTTGCTGTGTGACAGAGGACCTTAAAACCCAGTGACTTTCGTGTGACATTATGGTCGTTGTCTTAGGTTTCTGTTGCAGGGAAGAGACACCATAACCATGCCAGCTCTTATAAAGGGAAACATTTAATTGAGGTGGCAGCTTACATTTTCAGAGGTTTAGTTCATTGTCGTCACAACAGGGAGCATGGTGACTGGAGGTGTGGCAGCGTGGAAGCAGACATGGTGCTGGAGAAGTCTACATCTTGATCCAAAGGCAACAGGAAGTGAACTGAGGTACTGGGTGGTATCTTGACCATATATGAGACTTCAAAGCCTGCCTCCACAGTGACACACTTCCTCCAACAGAACTGCACCTACTCCGACAAAGCCACCTCCTAATAGTGCTATTCAAACCACCACAGTCATTTACTCAACACAATGATTTCTCTCGGCTCACCTGGGAAGTTTCTCGCTTGGTCTCTGCTGGGCTCAGTTAGGTAATTGGTGCCAATTCACTTGGGGATTGATTGGTCTGGAGGGACCTTATCTAGAACATCTCATGACCCCCATTCTTCAGAAGGCTGACTCGGGCTTAGACAGTTCATTCTGAAGTGCACAGCCCTCTGTAAACTTTGCCTAACTCTGGTGATAGTCCACTGTCTACAACAGGTCATGTGAGGGAAGCCCTATCACACAGAATGTGCATGGTGGAGAGGAGAAAGGCTTCATATGGCCTGCCTCTATGACACCAGCAAGACATATACTAATTTTATGACATATGCTACAAGATCCCAAGAGATGAAGGGGGCTGTTAGCAACAGAACTAGGTTTAGGAACCCCTGTGGCCACCAAGCAGACATCCAACATTGAAGGCCCCACAGGTGTTGATCTCTACCTTCCATGCTCATTACCTTAGATATCATCATGTGGTCCTTCTGTCCCTGGTGCTTCTACCTCTGGCCCAGCACAGAGAATCGAGCTGCTTTTTGCATAGTAGGGATAGAACACAGGACTTTGTGCACACTAAGGACCACTGAGCTGTGTCCTCAGTCTGAAACCTTTTAACATTAAGCAAGTGGATAAGTCAAAGGGGTACTTGAAGGCAAGGTTAAATCTTGCTTTACCTCTCCTGCGCTTGCAGTATCACCTGGCCAGCCATCCTCAGACTGGCTTACATGTCCATTGACCACTTCTCTGACTGCTGCATATCTTGATGGTCTGAAATTCTGTGCACAACTGCTTTTAGATACCTCTCATTCCTGTTTCTGTCGCCTGAGCCTGCCTTAGTGCTAGGGTTTGCAAGAGTGTAACCATCAAAGCCTGGGCATTGGATGTCTAGTCTCCGAGCTATACGAGCTCAAGAAGCACCACTATCCCTTGTACTTTTTTTCAGACTGTTTTTTTCCATGTGCCCAGGAGCTCCTGCGAATTCTAACTGGACCTCTAGCCATCCATCAACTCACCTATCACTGCATCCATCTTCCTAGCAATCTGTGGCAATGAGGAGGCACAAAAGAGGATTGTGGTCTTTGTAGCAATCAGTGCACTGCGATTCTCTCTGCTGGTGATGGCCAGAAGCAGAGTGGCCAGATTGTTGGAGGGCAGGAGGAAAGACTGGGAAATTAAGATCTGAAGGCTAGTATATCTGGATGGGGTCGTGGATGGACTTCTTAACTGGGGTTGGGACTGTGCAGAGAAATAGCATCTCTGGAAAGACTGGACACAGGAGAGTCTGCCTTCTTCTCACTCCATAGTGTGAGCCAGCACCAGTCCACACGTGGGCAGCTGCAGTCATGGAGATTCTGAACGGATCATCTGTTCAGCTCCTTTTTCATAAAGGAGAGGAGTAGGCATGGAACATGAGTTCTATCACATACACAGTTGCAGGCAGAGCAAGCTGAATTATGGAGTAGGGAAAATGCTTTGGACAAAAGGAATAATGGCTAAATCCAGTCACATCATGCCTAAGTATGCACCTGGAGGCTAGTGTACCACACTTAGGCATCCATGTTTACTGATGCACTAGCCACAATTACCAAGATACAGAACTAGCTTAAGTTCTCAGACTATATAAAGAAAATGGGGTTATATATACACATTAGAATTTTATTCAGATGAGGAAAGTGGATGGAATTGGCAGCCATTGTTTAAGCAAAATAAGCCAGACTCAGAAAGATAAGTATTATGTCTTTCTGGATTTAAAACTAACTCCCCCGCCTCTCTCTCTCCTTCCCTCCCCCTCTCTCTCCCTCCGTCCCTCCCTCTCCCATCCCACCCCCCGCCTGCCTCTCTCTCTGTGTGTCTCTCTGTCTGTGTCTGTCTGTCTCTGTCTCTCTCTCTCTCGTGTGTGTGTGTGTGTCCATGTGTGATTAAAATAGAAGGAGTACTATTAGGAGAGGAGACCAGCAGGAGTGGAGACTAGGATGAGATGTGATAACCAGGCTGTACATGAACAAAGTCTGATAAAGACATAGATGGAGACGTCTTGATGAAATCTGCTATTTTGAATGCTAATTAAAAGAATGAATTTAAAAAATAAACTACAATACAAGGCTTGAGGACCATCTCAGAAAAGAGGGAAGATTGTAGGAATCAGAGGACCAGAATGTCTGCTTGAGAGTGTGTCTTCTATATATGATAAGGAACTATACTCATGAAACCTCAACAACATGGCTGCCTAAACAGGATCTGCACAATGGCAACACCAGCTGACATGCTAACAGAGATAGGGAAAAACTCACAAGGTCTAACCCCTAGATAAAGAACTATAGAGGGGGGGAATAATCTTTACCAAGGATGAGTCCACTGACAGCTATCCAATCCCAAGTGATCAGCCCGAAACACATACACAGAGCAACAACATGAAATGCTCTCTCTCTCTCTCTCTCTCTCTCTCTCTCTCTCTCTCTCTCTCTCTCTCTCACACACACACACACACACACACACACACACACACGAAGTAATAATGAAAGAAGTCATGAATTTGGGAAGAGTAAGTGAGTGGCCTACACTAGAGGAGTTGGAGGGGGAGAAGAGAAGGGTGGAAATGATTTAAATGCAATTCTCATACATTAAATTCTAAATAAAGACTAATATCAAAAATTAGAAGGAAAGAAAAGGATTGACAGTACTTCTACCCATGAAGATTGACAGTAGTTAATCTGATTACAGGGGAAAGCCAGTCATCATAGAATCTTCATCCAGAAACTGATGGAAGCAGATGCAGAGATCCATAGCTAGAACTGGGCTGAGGTCCCAGAGTCCATTCGAAGAGAGGAGGGAGCGATGATATGAGCAAAGGGGTCAAGACCACAATGGGTACACCCACTGAAACAGCTTACCTGAGCTAGTGGGAACTCACTGACTCAGGACTGACAGCAGGGGAACATGCATAGGACCAAACTGGACCCTTCGAATGTGGGGACAGTTGTGTGACTGGGGCAGTCTGTGATGCCACTGGCAGTGGGACCGGGATTTAACTATAGTGCTTGAACTGGCCTTTTGTAACTCATTTTCTTTGGAAGGATACCTTATTCAGCCTAGATATAGTGGGCAGGGCCTTGGTCTCACCTCAAAGTGACTTGTTAGATGTTGTTGACTCCCCTTGGGAAGCCTTATGCTCTCTGAGGAGTGGATTGGGGGGGATGCGGTGGGTGAGAGGTAGAGGGAACAGGAGAAGGGGATGGAGTGGGGACTGGGATCGGTATGCAAAATGAGAAGAGGTTGATAATACTACAGTCAGTCCCAACCTTGTTGGAAAAACCCTCATCTGACCTAATAGAGACGAAGGATCCAGTTGCCCTAGCAGCAGCTAGGGCAGACAGTTTTGTAAAGTCTCCACACTTTCTGCAAATCTGGTGTTGACCAATGAAGAGTCTCCCACAGTCCTCCTGGGTATAGGGTTGCAGCCCAGCCTGCTGGAGGTTCAGGCGAAATGTATAGGAGAGCAGTCACCAGTGGTGTCCCCCAGCACCCCATTCAGCAGTGGTGTCCCTCAGCATCTGATTCAGCAGTGATGTCCCTCAGCATCCTATTAGCAGTGGTGTCTCCCAGCACCCCATTCAGCAGTGGTGTCCCCCAGTATCCCACTCAGCAGTGGTGTCCCCAGTATCCCACTCAGCAGTGGTGTCCCCCAGCATCCCACTCAGCAGTGGTGTCCCCCAGTATCCTATTCAGCAGTGGTGTCCCCCAGTATCCCACTCAGCAGTGGTGTCCCCCAGTATCCTATTCAGCAGTGGTGTCCCCAGTATCCCACTCAACAGTGGTGTCCCTCAGTATCCCACTCAGCAGTGGTGTCCCCCAGTACCAAGGCAGAAGAGCAAGGAATCCCAGGAGAAGTAGGGCATTTTGCAGCTCAGGAGCCCAGGGCTCTTTGGTGGGCTTTTCCTGGCTACACAGGGAGGTCTTTGTAACATCTGGACACTTTGAGAATAGGGGAGGAGACAAGCAGTGGCCCGGAGGAGGCAGGATGAAGACATGGTAGTTAGGTGTTAGGGCCCAGAGGCAGACCAGGCACCCAGACACTGGAGGAAAAGGTGGGTATGATACAGACAGTGTGGGGCCAGATGTGTGGGATCTTAGGTATCCACCCACACCAGCCTGTGATTACTGAGCTCCCCATCTCCAGGAGCAGCTTGACAGCATGGTTATGGAAGGAAGGCTAACACCCAGAAACCACCGTGACAGGACCTGTGAGGATGCTGAAGTGTGCCATTTAGACAGGAACTTGGAGAGGTTGCCTGGAAGCTGGCACTGTGTGAAGATGTGGAGGAGGTGGGGAAGGTGAGCCTTCATTTCGAGGACACTTGGAAGAATTGTGCTGAGGACCAAAGAAGCAGGTTGTCTTTAGTGAAACAAAGCAGTGTCTAGCACATCCACCTCAGGACAAGCGCACCTGTGTCTGACCACATCTGGTTCCATCTTTAAACAGAAGCAGCCATGGCAGCCTCCAGCTGGCTACTGTGGTTTCAGAAGCCTCAGGAAGTCTCCCTCAACTCTGGTCTGCCTCAGGGTCCCAGGTTCTCAGGAGTCCAGATGACTGTCTGTTTTCTCTTCCCCTGCAGGTACCGGCCCTGCCTACAGCACAGACCCTCTGCTGTCGCTGCTCTTGTTAGCGCTGCATAGGTTCCTGCACCCATTGCTGGGACACTGACAGCCATAAAATTTTGGCAGCCACGCGGGGGAGGACCTTGCCACATGGACACAAGGACCAAGGGAAGCATGAAGAAGTCCATGCAGAAATAAATTAATCTTATTTTTGGGGGAAGTAACACAAATTTAGAAGACTTAAAGTAACGCATCAAGTTTCCAGATAGGATGGAGCGAAGGCCGTGCAGTCTGCATGGGGCGCTGAGCTCTCCACGGCAACGTCCAGTTTCTGTTTCTTTCCTTCACGTGCCCTCCGAGTCTTCATTTTGCACGAACTGTTGAACAGGTACTTTGAGGATAATATGTAAAAAAAAAAAGTCGGGTCAAAGCCTTTCTGACAAAGTAAAATATTTTTAGGAGATTATTGTGTTTAGAAATTTTTTTTTTGAATTTACTTTTTCTTTGGGGGCTTTTCTTTATTAAATTATTTCTTTGGAGACATTTTGATTAAAAAGAAACACCATAATTAAAACTCACTGTCAATAATATTTATTTTTAAATAAAGATTGGAAACAAGGGTATAGTTGTTTATAAACTGCACTGTATATTGCTGAATAACAGTTGAATAATAAAAAAGAAACCCTTTTAAATAGACTTTCTACAGCCATGTATGACTGTCCAGTTTCAGTGCCTGCTGCAGCCAGACACTGTGACCTCCTCTTCACAGACACCAGCTGAATGTCTCCCAGGGCAGAAGGTAGCCCAGGACACCTGGCTGGGCCACAGCAAGCAGACAAGAGTACCTGCCTAGCCTGCCAAGGGATGGGGGACTTCCCAGAAACAAGAATGAAGAGGGCGGGCTACTGTGCAAGCCAAGAGCCAGCCTTCCTTTCCAGCCTTCAGTAGAGCTGAGGTGCACTTACCTGCTGTGAGCTCATATGCCAGCCTGCGCTGGTCCTAGCTTCAGTGAGCCTCAAAAAGAGAGGTGGCTAGTTGTCTGTACTCGCTTAGCTTGTACCATGGAAATGGCTTTTGGCCTCTGAATCTGTGAGTTTGGGGACAGGTTGCATTTCTCAGAGACACTAATATGCCATGGGAGCTATCTACTATTAATTTCATGATAGGACTCTGTTAAATACCCAGACCTGTGGGTATTTAAATATAGCCAGATTTTTACAACTGTTGTTTATTTGGGGGTTTGTTTTGTTCTAGTTTTAGATTGGTTTGTGTATTTGAATGTCATGGTTTTCTTTAAATGAGAAGATCTCACACTATAACCTAGGCTAGCCTGAAATTGCTTTGCAGCATAGGGTAGCCTTGAACTTGTATCCTCTTCAGCCTCCTAAATGTTGGGAATATAGGTGTGAGGCCCTGAGCCTGGCTTAACCTGGATCAAATATGTGCAGTTGTCAGCGTTACTCACCAAATGTTTCCTTTCTCCTGACTCAGCATGTGTTGCCAACAGTTTCTAGCATCCAGTGGCGGGGGGGGAGGGGACACAGCACAGCACCCACAGGAAGAAGGGGTTCATCCAAGACACTTGTTTGCTAATGCAAGGCTCTCTGAAGCACTCTCTTCCAATATGACAACAGGAACATTCTAAATAGCAAGAGACACACCCCACCCACTGACAAGCAACACCTCTGTAACCTTACTGCTGGGTAGTAATGGCAGAAATGGTTTGATGAGGAGTGAGCCTTACTTATTTCAACCCAGTCACTTGGGGGGGGTCTGCTTGTTACTGTACTGCAACCCTGCCTATTCTGACTATTTCAGCATTCAGATGATCTATTGCCTACGTAAGAGAAAAGATGAATCTCATGTTTGGAAAGTACCACATGTGCAGAGACCCTGACATGAAGCTAGTACACTGGATGCTATGTAAAGAAATCCTCAGGATCACTGTTTCTGGTGGATGCTGCAGGCTCTTCCACCTTCCATTTTTTGTTGATCTGCATCAATTGAGCTGATGGTGGATAGTGATTCTGTCCAGAAAGATTGTCTGTTTTTATGGTGAACTCAACACTATGCTTGACTAATATCACTGTGCATCTTAGCCCTCTGCTTGGGAAGAGAAAAAGGCACTTCCAAGATGCCAGGTTGAATGGAGACATGTGTTAGAGACAGGGTGATGTGCCAGGTGACCAGTGCAGAGGTTGGGTTGAAGAAAATCTGCCCCCATCAGATCCTGCTGCACAGGTGAAGTAAACCAGATGCCTGCTGAGGTTCCCACCCTGGTGTAATGGGCATGAGAAAGAGGTAGGTGGTCTGTGGATACACTGCTCTCCTGGGCTCTCAAAGCACCTTAGAGATTGGTGTGGTGATGCATGCCTTTAATCCCATTAATCAAGAGGCTGAGGAAGGAGGATCTCTGTGAGCTTGAGGCCAGCTTGGTCTACACAGAGAGTACCAGGCCAGCCAGAATCACATGCTGAGATCCTGTCTCAAAAAGCCAAACACACACACACACACACACACACACACACACACACGCACACACACACACACAAAACAACACCAATAAAGAACAACAACAATATACAATGGCATCTGGAATAGAGGGATAAATACTTTATCTTCTAGCATGGAGGACAACCTGGACACCTCGTCAAGTCTACAGTGAGCAACAGGAACAATTGTCAGATGCTCTAAGAAGTCAATGACAAGAGTGTGGAAGAAGTGCACTCTGATAACAGGACAGAAGAACTCACAGAGAAGCTCTGGCCAAGCAGGAAGCAAGAGTGAAGCTCCCTGGCCCTGGACACTGTGTGTTGGGTGCTGCTGGTTCACCATGGGCACAAAGGGGGAAGTGTGCACCTGCAGAATTCATCACACAGACTAGTGAGCTGTGCTCCTCCTGCAGCTCTCTGGGAAGACAGAAATACATCCTTCACTGATATGGACATTAAGCACATAAACCTGAAAAGAAAAGCATCCACCCAAACTGGAAAAATACAAAACTCACTACCCAAACTCCCTGTCCTTTCCATATTTGGTTTCAGACAAAGACAGGCATGCATAAGGTCCAAGGACAAGATGATTTATTTCTATGTGACAAGCACACACTGAGTAGTGGGGTGCTTTGGTCCCAGCTTATGAGCAGCACCCAATCTGCATACATTCCAGGGTTACCAATGGAACTCTAGAGGTTGGAATGACAATTACTTTATAATTAGGGCTGGAGGAAGAGTGAGATCCACAGGTTGAGCCAGGGAGGGGAGGCAAATAGGAGAAGAACGTAGATGTCTCCATGCCCCAAGCCTGGGGAAAGCCCTGAATTCTGCAGTCCTGATAAAGGTTTCGTGCTGGTTGGTAGTACCTCACAAGGGCCATATTACTCATGTTCTTTGGCAGTAATCAATTTTAAAAAGCTTGTCCTTGGTGAGAAGGATAGAAATTCTTGGAGGTTGACAGAATGTGATATGATCCGACACAGTACCATTCAAAATTCTGTTCTCATCCTAAATCCATGCTCCTAGACGCAGCTCTGACCCAGAGGACACGGGGTCTGCCTGACCTGTACAAGGTGGCCCTTAGTTTCAGTACAATAAGCAGGGCCACGTGGGGGCTACTGTACTCAGTGCTAAGGGGCTTCTAATGGTTCTGGATAAGGTGCAGCCCCTATGACTTTGCTAGGAGCCCTTCCCACATTACATTTGCTGACAACGATGATTTACATTCGACCAGCATTTCTGAGAGCACAGCCTCTGCTTTTCCTGGGCAAAACATGGCAAGGAGTTCAGCGCATCCACATAGTTCATGCATGTATCTGCACTGTGCTCATGCACACTTTACACAGGGAAACTCCAGCCAGCCTTGGTGCCCAGACTTTGTGCAGTCACACTGCTGTCCCCCACCCTAGGGATCCCACCAAGACAATCCACTAAGAATAAGAGAATGTCATTTCGGATGGAACTAGAAAAGAAAAACAACAACAAAAAAACCATCCTGAGTGAGCTAACCCAGATCCAGAACGACAAACAAGGTATGTACTCACTTGTTAAGTAGTGGATATTAGATGCAAAGCAAAGGATAACCATGCTAAAATCCACAACCCTAGAGAAGCTAGATAAAAAGGAGGGTCCTAGAGAGACACATATGGAGGGCCCATGGAAGGGAAATAGCTGAGATCTCCTGGGAAAACAGGGAAGGGGAAGGAATGGGGGTGGGAACATGAGGGACTGAGATGGCTGAGTTGGGGGAGGAACAGAGAGGGGGAGCAATGAAAGATATATCTTGATAAAGGGAGCCATTATGGGGTTAGGGAGAAGCCAAGTACTAGGGAAATTCCCAGGAATCTACAAGGATGACTCCAGCTAAGACTCCTAGCAATAGAGGAGAGGGTGCCTGGATTGGCCTTCCCCTATAATCAGATAAGTGACTACCCTAATTGTCATCATAGAACCTACATCCACTAACTGGTGGAAATAGATGCGGTGATCTACAGCCAAGCACGGGGCTGAGCTCCTGGAGCTTAGTTGAAGTGAGGGAGGAGGGGTCATATTTGCAAGGGGGTCAGAGACAGCTGATCTGAGCTAGTGGGAGTTCAAGGACTCTGGACTGACAGCTGGGGATCCTGCATGGGACCGAACTAAGCCCTCTGAATGTGCGTGACAATATTTGTCTTGACTTTGGGGGGGACCTGGCAGTGGGACATGGATTCATCCTAGGTACATGAATTGGCTTTTTGAAGCCCATACCCTATGGTGGGACACCTTGTTCAGCCTTGATGCAGGGTGGAGGGTCTTGGTCCTGCCTCAACTTGGTATACCAGACAATGTTGACTCCCTAAGGGAGGCCTTATCCCTCTGAGGAGTGGATGTGGGTGTGATGGAAGAAGGTGAGGAGCAGGAGAAGGGAAGAGAAGGGGAACTGGGACTGCTATGTAAAATGAAAAGAATTTAAAGAAAAAAGAGAAAAGAACATGCTTCTAGAAGATAACAACCAAGCATGACAAAGTAAAGCATAATAAGATTAAAAAAAGAGAGAATGCTATTTCCATTATTGTCAAGACCTTTATTAGACACCTGCCCCATTCTGTGACTGCAGACACAACATGAGGCAAAGTATAGAAATACCAACAGTAGTGACAGAGACATTGGTTGAATATGTATACCAGACTCTTATAGAAGTTTTTTTTTTTTCATATAAACTGGAAGTAAGTACCTGTGAGCAGGGCAGTGGAGAGATGTTGTAGAATATTCTCATGATGGAATATCACATGGGTCAGAGTGAATGAGTCACATACAACAAAGAGCCAAACAAAGAGCCTCTGCATCTGTTAACTGGGGAAAAAAGGAAGTCCCAAACACTGTATGCATGTATGTATGTAAATAAAAGTCAAAGCTGAGCCAGAGATAACAGATGCCTGATATGTGATGGATGGAAGAAAGGATAAGACTGACTGTATTGAAACGGTAAGATTGATATGTATCATACACAGATGAAACATACGTAATAGATAATGCTAGATGACCTGAGTTCTGTGGTAGAAGGAAAATAACTCCCAAAGGTTGTTCTCTGATCTCTGAATGTGTGCCAGACACACACACACACACACACACACACTGAATAATAAATAAACAAATCAATGAAATAAAATAAAAATATTTTTCAAGAAGATAGGATAGACACAGGTGAGAATCAAGACCTTAATTCTTAGTCTGAGAGGTGGGTACTTACTGCATTATCAAAAATTGCCAAGTGAATGAATGAGATCACAGGCAGAGCAACAACAGCAGGAGATCATAAACATGACAGCGAGTGATGGATCTTGTCTGTACAGGCGAACTTAAAGAAAAGGAAGAGGAAAGGAACCTTCTAGAGGGGCCTTATGTCACACACAGTATCAACTTCACATGCCCAAGCCAAGCTCACCTCCAGTTCCATCTCCCACCTATACCTGAAACCTAGGTAGTCTCATGCCGCACCTAACACACAGCACATTTGGTTTGGCCTGCAATGGTGAGTTTTATCACTATCTTACCACACCAGGCACTTGCATTAAAAACCCAGCTCTCTAGCTTATAATACACAAGCACGTGGGATCTACACTCCTACTTGGTGACAACTGGGAAGTGCCAAGCAACAGCCGCCCCAGATCCGTCTCCAAGCCTCCCTGAGATCTTGCCACTCAGGGTGGCACCCAGTTGCCTCATGCAGGCACATGGTCCCAGCACCTGTGGGCATGAGAGCTTGCACTTTGACCAGTCTCCACTCCATCTTTCACCCCCACAGTCCCTGCTGGCTGTGGCCGTTCTAGTAGTTTTCCAGGGTCAGGAGACAGGGCAGCCAATCAAAGTCCTCCAAAAGGACTGGAGTCAAAGGTTTAAGTTAACTTCCAGGCCGAACCAGGTAACTGATGCTTTCAGAATAGCATGTGTCCTGTTTTCCCTTTAAGAAGATACCAACAAAGTTAAACTGGACGGCAGATGACCTAGATTTCCTTTTTCCTTAAACATATTGACTTATTTTTTTTCCCTGCATAATTCTTTGGGTAAATTATAAAATACATTTTTTTTCTGTTTGGCTTTGGAGAAAAGACTGCAGAAAGTGTGTCTTCAACACAATCTGCTAGTGTAGCTACTGAGCTGGTGAACTTCCCAAGTGCAGTGCAACAGATTTCTGCTCTCTAAATAGCAAAAGACTAGGCAGTGGTTAGCAGAGCCTGGCTTCCTTAGCCCTCAGGACCTCCCAGGGCCACCTCCTGCAGCCTTTGCAGCTTCTCCAAACCCTAATCTAATGAATGGTGCCTTTAGCTAAGGCACTCATGTTTCAGAATGCTAATTCCCATCAAATAGAATGAATGACAGTTTCACAAGCAAGTCTCTCTATCAGCAAAATCTGATTCCATTGGATTGATTGATTGTGGTTAGCAGTGTTAACACTTTCAGATTCGGGGTGGTGGCTGTGCAGCGTTGCACTGTGGGGCACTCCAGAACGGGGGAAGCCAGGAGAGTACAAATGCACAAATAATTAATTCAAATCAATACAGCAAGGAGCTCGGGCTGAGAGGTATTCAATTATGTTGTTCAAAGAGAAGATGCCTGATCTTCCGCTGGCTTGCTCCACGCTGCAAATAATAGAGGATTTTTAATTTGTGCAGCGGGGATGTTAATCTTTTACTGTGTAATCCAGTCCTTGGTGAATGCCATAAATATGTGCGCTGCACATGAGAGACTCCCCGAGGAGGCTCTCAATCAGTCAGCCTGCCTTTTCTCATGGGATTTTCATGTCAGTCCCTCAATACTCAATTAGGAAATACATGACCAGCTAATAAATGATAACTGATGGATGAATGCATGGCTTGATAGGCATATGAGTAGGTTGATAGACCAGTTGATTGATGACTGGAGGACATGGATGGATGCACACATTAATCAATGGATGGGGGTGGATGGGTGGAGAGATCGGTAGATAGGTGGGATGAGTAGGTGGATTAATGAGTGAGGGTAGGTGGGTAGGGATGGATGGGAGTGAACAGATGGGTAGATGGGTGGATGGAAGGAAAAAGAGACAGAGTTACAGAAAATTTCAGATTGTGTGACACCCTCATCTCCACCCCACTCCTGCAAACAGTTAATAATCTTACCTGAACCAATAGCACAAATAAATCTGGGGTTTATTCCACTCCCAAAGGATTCACTACACAGTTCTTCTGACACACATACACACAAGCAGAGAGAAGAGAGAGAAAGAGAGAAAGAGAGATTTGCAAGTCTATAACCAAGGTGTTAAAAATTTTGTTCTGCGCTAGAATTGTTGGTCAATGGTAGAACACCTTCCTAGTATATACAAGTCCCTGGCTTCTAGCCCCAGCACTTGGGTTTTTTTTTTACTAGCACCCAAGTAAAAAGTTATGATTTTTCAGGCAAATGGGATCATATGAATTTTATGTCTGGTTGAGGTCTACCTATTCTGAAAAAAGCATTTACTATTTCTGTAATAATATGAAAACAACAAAATTAATTTTAAAAGGACATTTCATATCCCCCAAATATAGGATCTAATTTGTAAAGCTTCCCCTCTCCACCTGCTGTCAGAAGCATGCTTACTCTACGGAAGACACTGTCTAGGAACAGGGTGGCTCAGTGTGGCGCCAAGCAGATCTCTTAAGTGGGGAGGCTGAGGTATTATCTGTGATGGGTGATCACCGACAACACCATCCTTCCAGACTGCGGCCAGGGAACTAGAGGGGTGGCAATATGGAAGACATGGACACCCAAGGATGCGGAGGGCTGGGGCAAAGCTACCTGCATTCATCCATCACACAATTATGACTTCTTGAACAGGAAACGTGGTGACTGTGAGACATCTCCCCTCCCTGCTGTGAAAGAAAGAAGCTGGGGACCTGTGAAGAGGAAGAAGTGCAATTAACTAGAATCCAAGCTGAAGTGCAGTGAACATAGTAACGAGTTCAGAATTGAATTCTAAAGAACTAATTCATTGTGATGGGGTCCCTGGAGAGTAAGGACAACAGTGCTCACCTAGAGACTTAGCTAAAGTGGCATTTGAGATGATGTGCCATCACCAGCCACCATCCTCTCCCCATTTTGAGGGTTCTGTTAGACACACAGGCAGCCAGCTTTCCCTACAACCAAAGCTGCTGTCACTTGGGCAAAACCCAATGCTTTTTCACAAGTGGCTGTCACCAGAAGTGGCAGCCTTATGGATTGCTTTCTGAGGTGTCTTGAAATGTGGAGACAAAGCCCAGAAAAATCTTGGGTTGTCTGAGCCAAAGGCAGCCTGTGTAGGAGTCTAGGAAGCAGATCAAGAACATGAATAAACTGCCGGACAAGGGTGTGACGTGCGGCATATGCTCGGTTGAGTCAGCCACAGAGAGTTCTGCACTGAGCAGTTCAGCATCCTGGAAGAGGCGGTGCCACCTGAGCCACAGGGCACCTGTCATGCTGGACAGAGACATATGTGTGGGTATGGAGGGTGTGCCACAGATCAGAAATAACAAGAAAAGCTCTGAAACAAACACCAGGTCTTCTGCCTGCCAAAGCCAGGTTGCTCTGTGCACCGAGACCCACAGGAGACAAGAGAACATGGGCGGGCTGCTGCACGGAGATTCTGCAAAGAACCGGAGCAATCCGAGTCTCAAGGATGCCTTCGTTGACAGTGTGGAAAACTAGAATCAGTCAAACAAATGAGATATTTGCCATTTCCTCCCTAAATTTTATTAGTCAATGGCAAGGAAATGATCTATCAAATGGGAAGTACTTTCAGCCATTGTTTATTCTCTATTGAGCAGATGAATGGTGCCTGAAGGCTGCAGTGACACTTGCTACAAAATAGAAATCAGAGAATGAAACTCATAGAACAGAGAAAGACAGGAGCCTCTGCCCTAGCTTGTGTCTAAGCTGTCCAGACACCTCAATTATTTTCTTGCATAAAAGAGCAGGCTAGGTATGGTTACGAATGCCTCCCTAACTCACTTTACCATAACAAAGGTGCCAGCTCCTTCCAGTGATACTCATAAAAGAATCCAGTGGTATCCACTTGGCCTGGGCACCCATCCTTGCTTCTCAAGCATCTCCATACACACACCGCTCAGGATTATACTGAGATGTGCTTCCCAGGGTCAAGTTCGAGAACCTGAATCTCTAACTGACTCCCAGGACATATTTAACACAGTCATGCAGATGCTCAGTTGCAGGGAATTACAAGATTGTCTAATAAGAACATGCTTAACCTCTTTTTAGGTTTTCTGAGTAAGCCACCCATCCCTCCCTTTGCCCAACAAGAGAACCTATTTGTTTAACAGCAAAGATTAACAGGAAGACTTTGTTCTGGTTGAGATGTGATAAGAAGTGAGTTGTCAATGGCATTTTGATGGGACATTTTTAAACTCAGGGACATTTAACACAGCCTACAAACCAAACCATTAAACTTGCAGCCAAGTAATTGCTTTCAGCAAGCAGTGATCAAATCAGATCCCAGCCCTGAGACTCGCCCCATCATCTGCCGTAGAGCATGATGGTAACATCACTGGTTAATTAAAAGATGCCTTTCTACATCTTGACACAGCACTTCTGGCTCAACCACTTCAGTTGGCCGCATCAGAGTGGGCTGTTTCCCAGATGGTCATCAGCTTTCCACCCTGGACTCCTAGCCTCCTCCCTGTCCAGCCTGCATCTTGTGATGGGTTCTGGTCCACAGTCATACCTATGCCTTATATCCTTGCACACTCCCCTGAACCTCTGCTCCTCACCTGTTCTGTTATACCCTGTGCTATGCACTGTCTCAACTGTCCATCAGCTCCAGACTGCCCTATTTCTTTCTTTTTTATTATTTTACTTTATTTTACATTCCAACCACAATTATTCCTTAAACCCCTCCTCCTGCCCCCTTCTCCTCCCGTCCAGGCCATCCCCATTCATTCCTTCCAATGAGTAAGGGCTCCCATAGGGAGTCAATAATGTCTGGCATATTAAGTTGGAACAGGACCAAGCCCCTCTCCCCTGCGTTAAGACTGAGCATGGCATCCCACCATAGGGAATGGGTTCCAACAAGCTAGCTCTTGCACCAGGGATAGATCCTGGTCCCACTGCCAGGAGCCCCTCAGATAGTCCAAGCTTCACCACTGTTTCCCACATACAGAGGGCCTAATTTGGTTCCATGGAGGCCCCACAGCTATTGGTCTACAGTTCATGAGTTTCTCCGAGCTTGGTTCAGCTGCCTCTGTAGATTTCTCCATCATGATCTTGACCTTCCTTGCTCACATATTCAAGAGACAGAATACATTTTTCCTGTATTAAGTTGTCTTTATTAAGTATTTTGGTCACAGTTGCACAATAGCAAGTGGTAGCATGTATACAATTTTGGGCAAGGCAAGCATGCAACATGCTCACAGAATAACATGCACCCAGTAGCCCCGTGTTCCTAACTAATATGAATATCACTACCCAATGTGTCAGGCCCTTTTAGGAAAATACCATTAGTAGAGGTTAGGTATGATGCTAAGTAAACTCACTTTACAGCATTTAAAAGTTAGAAATGGAATGGGCCTGTCTCATCAGTTAAGAGCACTTGCTCTTTTAGAGGACCTAAGTTCAGTTCTCAGCGCCCGCAAGGCGGCCCACGCAAATCTGTAACTCTAGTTTCTGGGGATCTGACACCTTTTTCTGACCTCTGTGTGCACCACAGGCACATCTGTGGTGTCCAGGCATACGTTTGAGCAACACTTGCATACACATAAAGAAAATCTTTTTGGTTTTAGTTAGAAACGGGGCTGCGGTGAATGCTCAATGAATAGCATGTTTGATTTGCAACCACAAGGACCTGCAATCTCCCAGAATCTATATTAAAAAAAATCTAGATATGATGGCACATAGTTGTAAAGTCAGGGCTAGGTAAAGAGAGAGGCATGGAGACGTGCTGGGCACTGATACACATGCTTGTAACCCCAGCATTGGCAGAGACAGGAGCATGCTGAGAGCTCACTGGCTGGCCAGCTTAGCCAAAATGAGGAGTTTCCAGTTCAGTAAGAGAGCCTGTCTCAGGAAATATGGTAGAGAGTGACAAAAGGAGATACCTGGCAGCCTGCTTCAGCCTCCGCATGGGTATACACAAGCCAACATGCCCACATACTCACGTGCCTGCGCTGCACACACACAACAATTTAAAACACAGTTAAAATTTAAAAACAAGATGGACAGCCCCTGAGGAAAAATAGCCAAGGTAGAACTTAGTAGCTGCTTTTCCTCTTCCTCCTTTCCCTCCCTTCTTTCTCCTTCCTTCTCTCTCCTTCCTTCTTTCTCTCTCTTTCCCTCCCCCCTCTCTCTCTCACACACACGCAACAAGAGCAATATAAAAAAAACCCATAAACTATAAAAGAAATAAAAAGTGTAAGTGCTAGCCTGGAGAATGCTGCTTTATTTGCCTTTGATATTATTCTCAAAGTTTCAAAACATGATATCTAAACTACCCTGAGAAGAGAAAACTGAATCCCAATGTTTTGGGGATGTTTTTGCTATTATTGTTTTTGTTGGTTGGTTGATTGGTTTTTAAGTCAAGTTATTTTTATGAAACAGTCAAACTGGTTGCATAACCTTGTTGAGACAGTACCACTAATAGATTGATTTTGACTTTTCAACTCTTCATTCGGTTACTCCGTGTGCGTATGTGACAGATACACATGTCACCACAGCATATGTAACAACCGGATCATCTTAGTTGGCTCCTATATTTTGTCCCCAATAATCTGCATACCAAAGGGCCTAAAACTGAGGGTTTAGGAAGGAATACATCCTCCCAGAGAGTCCAACCCAAAGTCTGGACCACTGTCCATAAGGCCACTCATGCAGCCTTCACAGGGTACTGTATTGCTTAATTAAGTCACCTCCTATTATGTGAGACCAAGCACAGAGTAGTCATGATGTCACTCCATGCAAAGGACCAAGCCTCATCTAGGCAAGACAAGACAGTGAGGTCACTGGAAGAAAGAGTAGTCAAGCCAGGCTCTACACACACCAACTCCCTTGGTGTAAATTGGCTCTCTCCACTCCACCCAGGGATCCCTGATCTTAACTCCTCATGAATTAGTAAAGTGACTCAGTTGAACCTACTGATGCAGCCATTTGCCCTATCAAAAATGATAAAATAACTGCAACCTTGCTGTCTTTATGAAGTCAAAAAGCAGTTGAGTACGAGCAATTTCACATGCTTGGCCTAATACAAAACACCATAACAGCCGTTTCCATCAGAACACTAGCGATGTGGCTCCATCACTGCAGCCATCTCATCAGGAAAGACACAGTAAGCACCCAGGTTAAAAGCCATCATCTCAGAAAGCAGGACACTGCAATTGACAAAGTGTTCACCAGTGTGGCTCACCGGGCCAGCTTTGCGGAGTCAGGTAGACACGCCACTCTCATTTTTTCAGTCGTTTCAAAGAAGTGTCAGGAAAGCCCATCCTGGGGCTGCATCCAATAAAATGCTGTGCTCCGCAAATAGGGCTCCAAGTACACACCACCTTGACCCAAAACCTGTTGTCCTGGCCCCAAAAGAGGGAAGACGGTGATTATTACCACACAGCTGTCCTCTGGGTCTCCGTGAAGCATGGAAGACATCAGAGTGTGGAAAAGTGGGAGAGGGCTTGGTCTGCCTGTGGAAACAGCCTACCGCACAGTGATGAGCAAGGTACCACAAGAGAGAGAGGGGCTCTTGGATGCAGCTCATGGCAGAAAAGAGCAGGCTGCAGAGAAGGGATGACTCACAACTGTTCTGGGACGATTCCTTCCAACATTAAGAAACAGAAACATGTATGTTTTGTTTTTCTCAGCACTGAGCTCAATATTTTAAGCAAATCATCTTCAAGGGACCTCACAGATCGTCATCTTTGCCATAACATCCCTAATTGCATTATTGCTTAATTGCCCAGCAATAGAGTGTGTAATTCTGAAGCCGTGATGTGTGCAGTGGGAAGGGGGTTGCTGGAAATGATGTAACTTTCCAAGCAAAGCTAACAGTTGGGAAAACTGGCCTGAAGACAATGGCGAGGGTCCAGATGCCCTGTCTAGTCTCTTACTGGACAGTTCATTTCTTTCCACATTAGCTGGGCAGCAGAGAACAAAGGCCTCTTGGATCGCAGCTCATACTAATCTCTACGGCTGAACAGTCTCGTGGAGAGGTTCAGGTTCGATGTGCCAGTGACTGTATTACTGACACTGAGTTTCATGAGCACCAGGTTAAAGGAATGAGCCTGGTTTCATTCCCAGCTGCAGGAGAGCCAGGGTCTAGTGAGAGGAAAATGAGCATGTCCAAAAAGCTGCATGTACAACACTGCTGTCAGAAGGCTGTTTGTTTGTTTCCCAGCCACCCAGACTCCCGAAATAATCACACAGAAACTATATTATTCAAATCACTGCTTGGCCCATTAGCTCTAGTTTCTTATTGGTAACTCTTACATCTTAATTTAACCCATCTCCATTAATCTGTGCATCACCACAAGGTCGTGGCCTACCAGCAAAGTTTTAGCGCATCTGTCTCCAACGGTGACTCCATGGCTTCTCTCTCGACTCTGCCTTCTTTCTCCCAGCATTCAGTTTCATTTTTCCCACCTAGCTCTGTTCTGCCCTGCTCTGCTATAGGCTCAAAGCAGTTTCTTTATTAGCCAATGGTATTCATGGCATCCTAAGGGGAATCGCATATCACAACATAAAGGAAAAAAAACCATTCTATGCCTTCTGCACCCAAATCACTGGACTGCAATGTAGGAGTGGTGGCATCACCTGATCACTACAAAGGAGGTTGACAGTCAGATTGAGCATGGTTGGCAGAGCTGGGCGATTCAAACTGGCTGAAGCCGAAAGAAAATTTATAGAGCTGGATTCTACCACAGCTCATCTATAGCAATGCAGTAGGGTGCTCTGGGCTCTTCCTCCATCTCTTGGATATGCTTGATACATAGTTAGCAGGTTGGTAGCAAGTCCACCAGTTCAACAAAATTTCCTGAGTTGAGTCATCATGGTTCCAACTGACCCATGCTGGATCTTGTTCTCATGCTGAGCCAATAACCAGGCCGAGGGAGAACGGATGTACTTATTAGGTGATGCAGAGGCTGAGAGGAGAGGGAGGGATGCTCGTATGAAAACCACAGGGGCAGATCCTTAGCAAATAGTTCCCCTTAGTGTCTCCTCGACCTTTGAGCTTGCTGCTCTTCTCAGTTTGCTTCGCATGAACCCAAAATTCCATCTCAAGAATCCAACTGGAACTAATTTCTTCACGAAATAAACTTCATTTGGGGACTAGCTGCCCCAGGCTCTGGAAAAATGCATTTATGCTTTAGCTGTGCCCATTGTAAGTCAGCCAAACAGGAAGATGAAGCACAACATCAATGAAGAGCAAGAGAAGCAAAGAGAAGAAACCACAGAGGAGAAGGCTTGGGAGGCACACACCAATCCCTTCACCACCTTCCAGAATGGCCCTTGGGACAGGATGTTCTACACTCAGAAGCAGCATTTCCCCTCAGAAGACTCTAGTCTCCCCACTTCCTGGGCCTGACATGGAGAGGACAAAGTAGTACCTAACAGAGTGTTCTGATTTGGTCAGGAGAAAGGAAAGAAACAGAGTGATCTAGAGGATGTTTCCTCATCCCTACAGTAATCAGTTTCCAAAATGGTCCTCTACAGTTCCCACCACTTGTCTTTATCACCTCACCTCCTGTGATGAGTAACACTGGGCTATGTCACCAATAAAATATTTCAGCAACAGTACTGTCCTTGGAGGGTAGGTCACAATGATATTGTGGCTTCTCCCTTCTGCTCTCAGATTCTGACTCTGGAAGAAGCCAACTGTCAGGTTGTGAAGACACTCCAAAAGCTTCTGGGGAGCTGGGGGTAGTTCAATGGTGCAACACTCTCATAGAATACACAAGGCCCTATCTTCCATCTCCAGCACTGCATATACATGCATACATATTTGCACACACACATGTACACAGACAGAGGCACAAATAACAAGGAACCAAAGCTCCTGCTTTCTTGGATATGCATGGACCATCCTGGGAGGAGATGTTTCATCACGGACAAGCTTTCAGATAATAAATACCTGGACTGACACTAGATTTCCATGTGAGAACTCTAAGCCACTCAGGAAAACCACTTTCAAATTCCTGATCCATGAAAATGGAGATAGCACCTGCTTATTCTAGCCACTGTATGATCAATAATGTATTTATGATGTATGGTAAAGATATGTGTGTGTGTGTGTGTGTATGTGTGTGTGTGTGTATGACAGGTCTCATCTGATTATCACATGTTATAAGACTTGCTGTAATTTAGTATTTTCTGACCCCATGAAATTTTCTGACCCCATGAAATTTTCTGACCCCATGAAATGTATCTCATGAAGCTGCATCCTTAATCCTTCATACACTGTAAATGCCTGATGAACATTGAACCAGACTTTCCATCTTTCTGATTTTGTTTTCTGAGATTGTCACACTGTGTACAATATAACAGGCTGGCTTTGAACTCGCCGTGCAGTTCTAACTAACCCTATACTCCCAATCTTCCTGCCTCAGCCTCCTCAGTGGTAGGATTATAGGAACATACCACCGCACTGAGTTAAATGTCTGTTTTTCTATACATGAGAAACCCAGAAAACCCAGAGGTGTTTCTTTCTCTCATAAATAATTCTCTACCTCCATTTGAGGTAAGATGCCGTTCTCCGATTAGCAGAACCCAGGCCGACACAGACTTCAGCTCATTTGGTGGAGTCCAGGGGATACTTTCTGCAAAGGTAATGGTTACTTGCAAAACAATTGTCAACTCAGTGCTATCTATTTCAGGAAATTGTGCCCATCAGACAACCTCAGTATCCAAGAAGGACCCTCACCACAGCACACACACACAGGGACACACACACATACACACACTGAGCCATGGCTCTGAAGTACTGCCTACACTGTGGACTTGGCATGTGTTCACTACTTGCTTGCCAATCTGCCGGTGTATCTAACCCAGAGTCCTGTGCACCCAGGGGAGATGCTCAAACAGGAATGAATCAGCCACCTCTACACCTAAGTTCACCAAGGTTCAGTTGGACACCTGTCAGCTGTAAATGATGCCAGCAGCTGGAGAAATCTGCATTGCGGGAAAATGCACCATACTCTCTTCTCAAGATGGTGAGCTTTAAGGAATTCTTAGTCTAACAGAGAAGCCCCTTAAGGATCAGGGGTATTTAAGCAACTTTAAGAAGTAGATCTGAAGTGGTTCAGAAAGAAGAAAGGACAGCATCAGATGTGAGAGTATCATGTACAAAGCAGCAAGTCGCATGGGAGACCACAGGCAGTTTGTCATGATAGCACACAATGAGAAGGCTAGAGGTCAGAGGTCACGAAGACTTGGAAAATGGTGCATTGGTCTTTCACCTTTCTGTTTATCTTGGAAGAGACATACAGCCAGCTTCTGTTATGGATGGATTTTTCAAGGATATCTATATAGTGAACAGTCTCAGAAAAGAGAAAGGTCCTTGTAGTGGTATTTCATTTGTATTTTAGTAAATAAAGCTTGTCTGAAGATAAGAGAGTAAAATAGCCCCACTGGTCAGTCTTACAGACCAAGCAGTAGTAACAACACACTTTAATTCCAGTAACCACACTAGTTGCCGGAGAAACCAGGTGGTCCATGCCTTTAATCCCAGTGGAGCACACCTTTAATCCCAGAACTAGAGAAGATTATAAGATGGGAGGAGACAGCTCTCAGACACAATCTCATTCTGAGATTCTTGGAGGCAGGATCTTCAGACCGAGATCGAGGTAAGAGCCGGTGGCTGACTGTTTTGTTTTTTGGATCTTCAGGTTGAATGGCAATTTCTCTCTCTGAGTTTTTATTAATTGTGCTATGGGCCCTCCTTTGGTGACAAAGGGAAGGTGTGCTTTCTGCCCACTATAAAGAGAAGGTCTCTAGTCAGTGACTTGGATCAGTCAACTTTTCATCATTGTGACAAATACCTCAGAGAACAACTTAAAGGAGGGAGATATGTATCTGACTTACACCCAAAGGTTTGCATCCATGATCATCTGGGCCCATGGAGGTAGTGTACCATGCAGCAATGGGGGTGGGCAGAGCTGCTTAGCTCATGGAGCAGAGGGCAGCTTGCCTGTGCTATCCAGTTCTTTCTTTCTTCCCTTTGGTACTACCAACTTCAAGCGCAGATCATTCTCTTGCTCAGATAACTGCCTCTAGAAATGCCATCATAGGCACATCTAGAGCATTGCTTTACTGCTCTTCTAGCTGAACCTGCTTATCACAGTGAACTAATACACCAGGAAAAAAGCGCAAGAGATTGCTGGCTCTCCTGGCTACTGGTATTGCTGTGAGAATATGCCCTTTACCTCTGACCAAACAGTCTTGTGTTTTCTGTCAGTATCCATGAAACTAACAGGTTAACTTGTTCACTAGAAAACAGGGAAAACCTTTCCCGGCTTAGAGACCCCAAATTTCAGGTTCTATCCAGATGGTTCTTTTTTTTTAATTTTTTATTGAGAAAAGGAAAAAAAAAGTTTCCGCCTCCTCCGAGCCTCCCATTTCCCTCCCCCTCCTCCCACCCTTCTCCCCCTCCCCCCACTCCTCTCCCCCTCCCTCTCCAGTCCAAAGAGCAGTCAGGGTTCCCTGCCCTGTGGAAAGTCCAAGGTCCTCCCCCCTCCGTCCATGTCTAGGAAGGTGAACATCCAAACTGGCTAGGCTACCACAAAGCCAGAACTTGAAGTAGGATTAAAACCCAGGGCCATTGTCCTTGGCTTCTCATCAGCCCCCATTGTTCGCCATGATCAGAGAGTCCGGTTTTATCCCATGCTTCTTCCGTCACAGTCCAGCTGGCCTTGGTGAGCTCCCAATAGATCAGCCACACAGTCTCAGTGGTTGGGCGCACCCCTCGTGGTCCTGACTTCCTTGCTCATGTTCTCCCTCCTTCCGCTCCTCATTGGGAACTTGGGAGCTCAGTCCGGTGCTCCAGTGTGGGTCTCTGTGACTATCTCCATCCATCACCAGATGAAGGTTCTATGGTGATATGCAAGATATTCGTCAGCACTGCTATAGGATAGGGTCATTTCAGGTTCCCTATCCTCAGCTGCCCAAGGAACTAACTGGGGACCTCGCCTTGGGCTCCTGGGAGCCACTCTAGGCTTATACACAAAGGATATGGAAGCAGAGAGGGAAATCAGAGAAGCTTCACCTTTCATGATAGCCACAAACAGCATAAAATATCTGGGGGTAACTCTAACCAAGGAAGTGAAAGACCTATTTGACAAGAACTTTAAGGCATTGAAGAAAGAAATTGAAGAGAATACCAGAAAATGGAAGGACGTCCCTTGCTCTTGGATTGGGAGGATCAATATAGTAAAAATGGCAATTCTACCAAAGGCAATTTATAGATTCAATGCAATCCCCATCAAGATCCCAGCAAAATTCTTCACAGATCTTGAAAGGACAATAATCAACTTTATATGGAAAAACAAAAAACCCAGGATAGCCAAAACAATCCTATACAATAAAGGAACTTCTGGAGGCATTACCATCCCCGACTTCAAACTCTATTACAGAGCTACAGTAATGAAAACAGTGTGGTACTGGCATAAAACAGAGAAGTCGACCAATGGAATCGCATAGAAGACCCAAATTTTAACCCACAAACCTATGATCACCTCATTTTCGATAAAGGAGCTAAAAGTATACAATGGAGGAAAGAAAGCATCTTCAACAAATGGTGCTGGCACAACTGGATATCAACCTGTAGAAGAATGAAAATAGACCCATATCTATCACCTTGCACAAAACTCAAGTCCAAATGGATCAAAGACCTCAATATCAGTCCGAACACACTGAACCTGATAGAAGAGAAAGTGGGAAGCACCCTACAACAAATGGGCACAGGAGATCGCTTTCTATGTATAACCCCAGCAGCACAGACATTAAGGGCAGCATTGAATAAATGGGACCTACTAAAACTGATCCAGATGGTTCTTGAGCAGGAAAATAGCACATGCCTTTAGCTATAGGAGGTTGGGCATATAGGAGACTGCTGTGATAAACAGTTGCTGAGTTGTTTTTTTTTTTTTGAGTACCTTCTTCTCGACACACAGAAATAGCTTCACAAGAATAGTTTAACTCTTCCAATCTTTTCTAGCAGGAATTTAGTCAGAGTCTACACCAGCATGTCCAATTTGTACCTAAAAGCTGCATGCATCCCAAAACAGCTATGAATGCAACCCAGCACATTTGTGGATAGCCACATCACAGTGTCAAGGGTTTGGACATCACTGGTGAAGGAAAGAGGGGGAAAGAAGCTGTTGTGCCAAAGTAGAAACTTAATGACAGTTTCAATGCAAATTATAGCTTAAAAGAGAAATTTCACTCAACTTTCAAATTAAAGCTTAGGTACCCATCTGGTGGCACTATTCCAGAAAATTCTAGAAACGTCAACACTGAGGAAATAAGTAGCCGTCGGAGGGTCCATGGGACATCTTGTTCTTGTCCTTTCTGTGCTCCTCTCTTCTATTCATCACAATGAAACAGCCTCTTTCTCTGCATACTCCAGTTTCCATGGTGTCCTGTCCAGGTACCTGGGAACAATGAAACCTTTGAAATAATAAACCAAATCAATGTTTCTTCCCCTGAATTGTCTCTGCAACAGAGGCACAAAAGTAACTAATAGGACGACTGGCTGCACCTGTCTTCCACCTAGAGCTAGGAGACTCCTGACAGAGTCCATTACATCCTTCTGCAGATAAGCAAGCTAAATCTCCCTTAAATTATCTTAGTTGCCTCATGCTACAATAACAAAATAACATGGATTGCCAAGCAATCAACAGTCATGCATGCTCTTGCATTTCTGGAAGCTGGAAGTTCAAAGTCAGGAAGCCAGAATGGTGCTCTCTTTCTGGCTCACCAGCAATTGCCTTCTCACTCTCCTCCACTGGGAGTGAGGCTAGCACGATGATGTCTCTGTTTATAAGGGTGCTAGCTAGTCACATAATTAAGTCCCCACCCTCATGAGCTTTTCTAAGCTTCCTCCCAAAGATTCCACATCCAAAGGCCATCACATGGTAGGTGAGGGTTTCGACATATGGATGAGGGAGACACAATCTAGTCTATAGCAGGCAGCCTGGAGGGCAGCCCCTAGGAGTTTCCTAGACCTCCAAGTGATGATGTAAGTATAGTACCTAAGTATCTAGACCCCTGAATCTTCATGTGGAGGGAAGCTTGGGTATCAGTTAATTCAGCCTCCTGCCGCTCTTCGCATTATCAGACTCAGAGACTGCTTTTTCTATCTAAAGCCTCAGAGACACAGAAATGCTATTTCACGCCTTTCCTCTACCACCCAATATACCAGGAAGCCAAACTGGCATCTTGGGAGTTCATCCAAACTCGATTATTCTTGCAAAGAGCCTGGCACCGCAAAATAACCTTTGCTGAAAACTTCCCTAAGTTGTTTCAAAGCCAAATGGGCAACTGGAAAATTGAGATGTTAGGCCTGCCTTCCTAACACAGCCTTCCATTATAGTTCAGCGGCAGGCAAATGTCGTGAAGATATTAGCTCTCAAGGGACCTCCCCACCTTAGAGTCTGAAAACCCAGAAAGTTCCACCAAATCTGGACAGAGAAAAGCTCCTAGAGCGATGGCCGCACTGAACTGGAGTTTGTGAGTCATGCTGGGACCTGCCCACAGAGGCAAGGTCTTGGCGACTAATGCCAGATCTCTCCAGCTTCACAGGGAAGAGTTGAGGGGACCAGAAGGTGTGACAGCTCGGAACTGTTGCTCAGCTTCCTGTTATGACAATGGCAGACCTGATACTGATATTGGAAAACATATATTCGGGACAAATAGCAAGTACCCCTAACTCCAGTGTGGCAAGTACCCTGGCAATCTAGAAAAGACACTGGACCTACGGCTTCCTAAATGAGAAGTGTGGAAAGACAAGGAGCCCGACAGTGCACGGCAGCCTGAAGGACACAAGATAAAACACAGAAATAGTGACTTGATACTCATAAAGCAACCCAGTCTCTCTCCACCCTAGAAACCGCAACAAACTTGGTGATGGGAGGGAGAATTCTTCTCTTCCTGCTCTAAGTCTATAAACAAAACACAAAAAATGAAACCTTTAGAAGCAAAGGTAGCAAGCTCTGGCTTTAAAGTAGCATGAAGCAGATGCTGGGAGACCAGCTCGTGTTTCTGACCCACCACACTAATGTGCCAGGGCAAGGTGCAAACAGATCAAGAGAATCTTCATAAAACTACTCTGCCCATAGAAAAGTCTTCGTGACTAAATCCCAAATTCCAAAGAACCTTCTCCACATGTGGAGAGGAGACCTAGAGACCCACAGAACCAAGTGCATGCCCCCACAGGAGCTCGATGGAGCAAGCAAGCTCAGGCTAAGACCTGGTTTCTGGCAGCCTGGGCCCTACGAGACGAAGATAGCCAGTGTCAAGACAACCACAGGCAGGCACGGAGGGTTATACTATGTAGCCTTGGCCTGGAACTTGCTATGTAGATGGGGCTGACCTCAAATTCATAGATCCCTCTTCCTGTCTCCAAAGTGTCATGATTAAAGGTGTATGCAACCACACTTGGCTTATTTTATTTTTATTTCATGCTGCTCTATTTTTAAAGCTTCACTCTTGTCTAAATATTCAATAGTTTTGATTTAGTTTTTATATTGCTCAGCTAGGCTTTATGATGGTCCTGTGTTAGCACTGACATGGTTGTATATTCTTACCTCTAACCAATGTACCTCTCACCTGTACCTTACTTTCCCCTTTTCTAATCCCACTCTCTCATCTATGTGAATCTCACATCATTTTCTACAGTTTTAATAGTTGTTGATCTCTGTCTACCCCCAACATCTCCCAAGTCCCCTTCCCTTCTTGTTTTGCTCTGCTACAGAATCCCCGTTTCACTGACACCAATTTACAACCTTGTTCAGTGTGTTTCTTTCAAGTTCTATACCTTGTAACTAATATTCTTGCATACATCATATTACCATCATTTTGTTATTCCTCAAAAGTTATTGTAGGGAGGGCAATTACTTTTGCTTCTATTATATTTTGATAGCAGGGTCATCTATAAGTTCTGGTTGCTTCTAAGGTTAATATTCCATTCTCATAATGTTGCTAGGGATTTGTTCGATACCCTGACTATATGAGCTTCAAGTGTATCAACTGACCTGCACCAGCAGTCCATAGGGAAGGGACAATACCTCAGACTACAACAAAGCCCAACTTGAATATTTCAAAAACTTTAATCAGAGAACATGGGTATAACTCCATTCCTGGATGCCCCTGTAACTATCACTAACCAGAATACCACAGGCTCCTCCCTGTCTACAAGCTCCATGTGATAATATTTTAGATCCCAATGCCTTAGTCCCATCCTGTCCAACACTGTCTGCCAGCCTTTTCCAGGCCACATCACCACAGCTGCCAAATTAAGGGTACAGCCCGACACCTTCCTACCAGGAGGCAAGTCAATTCTATTAGTATAGCCACAAAACCTGCACTCTCTGGTGGCTGCAGAAATTGGGCAGTGCCTGTAGGTCAACAGCTGAGTCCTACTCCACAAATCTGGCCTCTGGCCTACAGCTAAAGATGGTGATGGCACTAAAGGAGATTCAGTCAATGGACGTCAAAACACCTTTCTCCACCTCTGCTATCTACTATCCCACATCTGCTCAAACCATGCCAGACACCAGTCTTCAAGGTGAGTAAAGCCAGGAGGAGAGGTGTGAGATCAGCCCTCAGAGGAGACACAGCTCTACCTTTCAGAAGTGCATGTACACACAGAGGAAGAATGGGAGTCCTGACATGTTAGCTTTGGCTCAGGCTCACCATCCTTAAATTCAGTCTCTATAATAAGAGAGAGTACAGGAAAGTGAGTGACATCCAACCTTCATTAAGACATGTCCAAGGACCATACTGCAGGCATACATGTCACTGCCCAAGCTAATCAGTCCTATGTACCAACACACTACAATCATCTCTTCCTAATCAGGGCTCTGGAGGACATCAAGGACTTTACTTTTTGGTAACACTTGATTTTCAATGTGTTGAAATCCTACTCCAGAGCATTGCAGCACAGAATCTTTTCTGGAGTAAGTGTTCCTCCCAGATTCCAAGTTCCTGCTGTGACATTCTCTAACACTTAAAGTTGTAGTGAGAGTCTGTTGTGGCCTGTGTACAACTGCCGAGTGAGGCGTATCTTCTTTGTTCTCTCTCTCTCTCTCTCTCTCTCTCTCTCTCTCTCTCCCTCCCTCCTTTGCTGTGGTTCTTCAGAGGTGACCCAAGGTCATGATCATGTAGACTTGTTCTCTACTACAAAGTCACAGCCAAGTCCAAGATTTCACCTTTTTAAACTTTTCATATCACTTATGAGAAGTCTGGGAAATGTGGAACTGGAGGATATCCTGGATTTTTGAACTGCTGCTTTTCAGGAGTGAGGAAATAGGTTTGGACACCTAAACCCAGATGAAAAGCCAGCCTTCTGGGTCAGTATGAGGTAATACATAAGCTGAAAAAAAGCTGGCAAAGATGGGTAAATTCTTGGAAGCTATGGGCCAGACCACCTGCCTAGTAGCAAAGTTGCAAGGAAAGGAGATGCACTGTTTCAAAGACAGAGAGAAGGGCAAGGGAGGACCACACATCAAGGGAATTCTGTAGCATCCTCATGATCACTAAGCATGCACACACCACACAGACATCAGAGAAAACATGACACTGCATGGTCACCAGAAATAACTTAGTTGATACTTGTTTCCAAACAGAGGTGCTGCCCTTTGCTATTTAAAGCTATGCAGAGCTCATAGGAATGCCTGACCCACTGCTGTAGGGGCCTGAGTGCTGAGGAGCACTGAAAGGAAGGGAGCATCTCACTTGCCAGGCACTGACTTCTTACTTGACTCCCTTTCAGTGGTGGGAATGGAGACGTCCTTGGGACTGTCACCTCAGGTCAGACACTCTGTGTGCTTCAGAGCCCAGAACTCTGCAATGCCTGCACCTAGGATGCCCAGAGGAGGACATTACCTATCAGTGGGGACAGGTCATTAACTGCTCCCATCCACGGTCTTTCAGAATTCATGGCTTCCCTTCCATTTCCAAGCCTGGAACAGAGAATAACAACATAGAAGACATGATCACTGTGCTATCAATGACTTGATACTTATGAGGATGCAGTGAAAACCAAGACTCACCACCACTCCTCTCTTTAGCATGCCCAGACATACAGCAGCCCAAACACTACACTGATGCTGGGAGCTGAATCTGGAGTCTTCCTTCTGAAACCACCACTTTGGGAAACAGCAACCTGGGTTAGGAAGAGCCAGGAGTGCTGCATATGTGAATTTATAGCACGGACTTTGCAGACACAGCAGCACTGGTGGCAGATCCTCACCTTCCCCAACTCCTTTTTTTTTAGTTTCTGGGGTTTTTTTGTTGTTGGTGGTGGTGGTGGTTTTTTTTTAATTCATCTTTTTAAAAAAAAGAAAACAAACTATCTTTTTGTATTTTACATACCAATCCCAATTCCCACTCCACCCCTATCTATTCCTCAGAGAGGGTGAGGCACATTGCTTTGGGGCAGGTTCAAGGCCCTCCTTACTATATCTAGACTGAGCAAGATATCCATCCAAAAAGAATAGGTTCCAAAACAGCCAATACAAGCAGTAGGGAAAAATCCTGGTGCCACTGCCAGTGGCCCCACAGTCTGCCCCAGCCATACAACTGTCAACCACACTCAGAGGGACTAGTTTGGACCTATGCAGTTTCTTTCCTGTCTAGCTGGAGTTGGTGAGCTCCCATTAGCTCAGGTAGACTATTTCAGTGGATGAACCCATCATAGTCTTGACCTCTCTGTTCATATTCTCACTTCTCCCCCTCTTCAACTGGACTTTGGAAGCTCAGTCCAGTGCTATGCTACAGATCTTTGCCTCTGTTTCCATCAGTTACTGTATGAAGATTTTATGGTGATATTTAAGATGTTCATCAGTCTGACTACAGGGCAAGGCCAGTTCAGGCACCCTGTCTTCTATTGCTTAGGGTTTCAGTTGGGGTCATCCTTGTGGATTCCTGGGAATTTCTCTAATGCCAGGTTTCTTGCTAGCCCCATAATGGCTCCCTCAATCAAAATATCTTTTTCCTTGCTCTCATCTCTGTCCTTCCTCCATCTTGACTATCCTGTTCCCTCAAGTTCTCCTCCTCCCTCCTCTTATCCTCTCATCTTCCCCTTTTACCCTCCCTATTCTCCCCACCCTCATGTTCCCAATTTTGTCAGGTGGACTTGTCTGTTTTCCCTTTCCAGGTGGATCTATATATGTTTTTCTTAGGGTTCACTTTGTTACTTACCTTCTCTAGGGTCATTAACTATAGGCTCAATATTCTTTGCTTTATAGTTAGTATCCACTTATAAGTGAGTATATACCATGTTCATCTTTATGGATCTGAGTTACCTCACTCAGGATTTTTTTTCTAGTTTCATTCTTTTTGCATGCAATTTTCAAGATGTCATTGTTTTTTTACCTCTGAATAGCACTCCATTGTGTAAATGTACCACATCTTCTTTATCCATACTTTGGTTGAGGGGCATCTAGGTTGTTTCCAGGTTCTGGCTATTACAAATAAAGCTCCTATGAGTTCTTGAAGTTCTGGCTAGAGCAAGAAAACAACAAATGGAGATCAAGAGGAGGCAAATTGGAAAGGAAGAAGTCAAACTTTCATTATTTGCAGATGATAATGACAGTATACATAAGTTACTCCAAAAACTCTATCAGGGAACTACTACAAGTGATAAATGCCTTTAGTAATGTGGCAGGATACAAGATAAACTAAAAAAAAAAGTAGCCCTCCTATATACAAATGATAAAGAAGCCGAGAAAGAAATCAGAGAAACATCACCATTCACAATAGCCACAAATAACATAAAATGTCTTGGGGTAACACTAACCAAAGAAGTGAAAGACCTGCTCAATAAAAACTTTAAGTCTTTGAAGAAAGAAACTGAAGGAGATACCAGAAAATAGAAAGATCTCCCATGCTCTTGGATAGGTAGGATCAACATAATAAAAATGGCAATCCTACCAAAAGCAATCTATAGATTCAATGCAATCCTCATCAAAATCCCAGCACAATTCTTCACAGACCTTGAAAAAACAATAATCAACTTCATATGGAAAAACAAAAATCCAGGATACCCAAAACAACCTACAATAAAGGAACATCCAGAGACATCACCATCCCTGACATTAAGCTCTATTATAGAGCTACAATAGTGAAAACAGTTTAGTATTGAATAAAAACAGACAAGTTGACCAATGGAATGCAAATGAAGACCCAAATATTAATCCACACACCCATGAACATCTAATTTTTGACAAAGAAGCTAAAATTATACAATGAATAAAGAAAACATCTTTAACAAATGGTCTTGGCATAACTGGATGTCAATGTGTAGAAGAATGCAAACAGATCCATGCTTATTCCCATGCACATAACCCAAGTCTAAATGGATTAAAGACCTCAATATAAATTTGACCACATTGAACCTGATAGAAGAGAAATTGGGAAGAGCCTTCAAGGCATGGGCACAGAAGACCACTTCCTAAATATAGCACCAGTAGCATAGGCACTGAGAGCAACAATAAATAAATGGGACCTCTGGAAACTGAGAAGCTTCTGTAAAGCAGAGGACATGGTCAATAAGATGAAAAGGCAACCTACTGAATGGGAAACAGTCTTCACTAACCTCATATCTGACAGAGGACTGATTTCCAAAATATATAAAGAACTCAAGAATTAGACATCACAATACTAAATAATCTAATTTAAAAATGGGGTACAGATCTAAACAGAGAATTCTCAATAGAAGAATCTCACATGGTTAAAGGACACTTAAGGAAATGTTCAATATCTTAGCCATCAGGGAAATGCAAATCAAAATGACTCTGAGATACCATCATTACCAGTCAGAATGGCTAAGATTAAAAAAAAAAAACAGTGATAGCTTATGCTGGAGAGGATGTGGAGTAAGAGGAACACTCTTCCATTGCTGGTGGCATTGCAAACTTGTACAACCACTTTGGAAATCAGTATGTTGGTTTTTCAGAAAATTGAAAATCAACCTTCCTCAGAGCCTAGCAATAACACTCTTTGGCATATACCCAAAGGATATTCTGTGGTATCTTCAATGCCTGAGATCTCTCTTCCATCTCTTATATCCTGGGTTATTCTTACATCCATAGTTCCTATTCATTTATCAAGATTTTCCACTTCCAGAATTTTCTCAGTTTGTGTTTTCCTTATTGCCTCTATTTCAGTTTTCAAGGTTTGAACTATTTGAACTGTTTACTTCACATATTTGATTATTTTTTTCCTTGCTGTTTCTTGGCTTTCTATAAGATTTATTGACTTCTTCCATTTTTTGGTCTTTTTCTCCATTTCTTAAAGTTAATTTTTCATTTCCTCTTAATATTATCTTCATAAAGTTACATTTAAAGTCATTTTCTTCTGCTTCTTCTGGGTTAGGGTGATCAGGTCTTCCTGTTATATGATCACTAGATTCTGCTGTTACCATGTTGCTTTTTATGTTGTTGAATGAAATTTTTGCATTGGTGCCTACCCATCTCTTCCTCCAATTGGTGTCAGCAGTTTCTTTGCCTCTTGGTCCAATTCTTGCATTTGGTATCTGTATCTCAGGGATCCTCTCTTGGACCGATTATTGCAGTTTCTGTCTGTGTCTTAGTGAGCTGCTTTTGGTCCACTCTGTGTAGTCACTGTCTGTGTCTCAGGGACCTGGCTGAGGTCTCTGGGGAATGGGTGGGTGTTGGATGAAGTGAGACTTGTAGATTACAGAATTGGATCGATAGGGGAGGTGTTGGATCAGCCTGCCTGCAGGAGACTTGCCTGCTGGCCAGCTGGTGAAACTGATGCAGATGGGGGAGGGGCCTGGGGTTTTGCCCTGGTGCCTAGGGCCTAGTAACTGGGCTGTCCAGCTGGGGAGCTGGTCATTCACCTCTCGGTCCACTCTCTGCAGTCACAATCTGTGCCCACATGGATACTCTAAAAGCTGAATGAAAGGCTGTTATTTCTGGCCAGCAGTTGCATGAGAAATATGCACAAATGACACAGCCCTGAGCCTTACTGCCTCTGATCTTCTAAGCACAAAAACTATCTCCTGGGTTCACACACTTTAGTTAGCAAGAATAGTTACCGAGTAGCAGAACTATAGAAGCCAGAAAGCAAGACATTTAGGGACTTTCCGGGATCCTGGAACTATTGACTATGTCTTTGAGGATTAGGTCTTTGTTCCCATTTTAGCAGGTACTGGGCCTACATTCTAAGGTCAGAATGGTGTCTAAAACATGATGCTGGTTGTGCTAAGGTCCGGATGCCTGTTACAACTACTGTAGCTGATGGAATGGCTTATATCCTCACTGTGTGTCTTCAGTCTGTGTTCTTGATACGGTCTGCCATTTCTTAACTTAATTAGTGCCATTCTGACTGCGGTGAGATGAATATCAATGTAGTTTTAATTTGTGTTTCTTTGATGACCACTGAGGTTGAACGTGTGTGTGTGTGTATGTGTGTGTATGTGTGTGTGAGTGTGTGTGTGTGTGTGTGTTGGGGCCAGGTGAATGTAATCTTTTGTGAACTACCTTTGAATTCATGACCTCAGTTATTTACTAGGTTGTCATTTTTTCTTTACTTCCCTGCACTCTAGACATTAGCCATCAGATGTAGAGGGCTAAATCCTTTCCTCCATTCTGTGTGCTGCCACCTCACTGACTGTTCCTCTTGCTTGGCATATTTTTAAGTTCATGACATTCCACTTGCTAATAGTTGGCATCATTTCCTGAATGACAGAGGTTCTTATCAGTCCTTGTTTGGTTCTGTATTAAAAGTGTTTTTTTTTACCCTCTAACAGTTTCAAGTATTAAATTAAATTCTTAGGAGCATTTGGACTTGAGTTTAATACAGGGTAAGAGATAGGTATCTAGTTTCATTCGTCTATTAGTGAACTTCCACTTTCCCCAACAACAACTGTTGAGGATTCTGTTTTATTTTTCTGCAAGGCCTATGACTGGTATTTTTGTCAAAAATCAGTCCTCTGTAGCTGTGTGGGTCTATATCTCAGTCCTCTGCTCCAGCCATTAATGTGTTTGTACCACTGCTATACTGATTGTGTTGCTGTTGTTCTGTAATATTACTTTACGTCAGAAAGAGGGATATTGCCAGCACTAATGTTTTGGCCCAGTATTAATTAGGGCATCCTGGGTCTTTTGTGTGTCCATAGGAATGCTCAGTTTTTTCTATACCTGGGAAGAATGGCATCTGAATTTTGATTAAGATTACTGTTCAGATAATTTTTATTTTTTTTATTTTAACTAATTAATTTATACAATATTCTGTCTGTGTGTATGTCTGCAGGCCAGAAGAGGGCACCAGACCTCATTACAGATGGTTGTGAGCCACCATGTGGTTGCTGGGAATTGAACTCAGGACCTTTGGAAGAGCAGGCAATGCTCTTAACCACTGAGCCATCTCTCCAGCCCCCCCAAAAAAAAAGATTACTGTTCAAACTACAGACTGACTTGATAGCCTATTTCACAATATTGATTCCTGCCATCGTAAGTACGACATGTTTTTTAGTCTAGTTGCTTCTATATAGTGACCATGAGTGACTTTTTATTCTTCTAGTTTCTTCTGTTAGCAACTATGAATTACTTTTGTCAGTGTCTATCATGGAAAGTTTTCTCTCCACTGAAGTTATGGCAGGACTCTTGCTATCTACACTTTGACAGGTCACAAGTTGTCTTTCACAGCATGAAATATGTTATTCCACGCCCTCCTGACTTTTCAATTTTATGTTATTCTGATGGGTCTCCCATTACGTACCACTCGGTATGTCTCTCTTCCATCTTTCAATGTCACATTTATTTTTATATAGTTATTATTTTGAATATATGGATACATGGGGAGACCTTTCCTTGCATTCCTCTCTTTGCTATTTACAATAATAATAATAATAATAATAATAATAATACCTCCAGTACATAAACTGGATTATCTTCCCCAAGATTTTAGGCAGTTTTTATGAGTTTATTGAAAATGCATTTAGAATAAAATTCTTGCCTTTTTTCTATACTCAAGATGCATAGAGTCTTAGTTTCGTTTCTGTTGCTGTGATAAAGACCAAGACTGTACTGGCTAGTTTTATGTCAACTTGACACAAGTTAAAGTCAGATGAAAAAAAGGAACCTCAATTAAGAAGATATGTCCACATTAAGCTATTCAAACATCCTTCCTTTTGGCATATTGTTAATGAACATGATGGATTTATTCATGTCTTCAAAATATTAAAAACCCAATAAAATTATATGTGTATATATTACATATATGTATGTGTGTATATGTATGTACTCAGTATTTAGTTCAGTGTTTAGCTCAGGACTCTTAAGGTTTTCATTCCAGCTCAGGTGGCCCCACTGCTTTGTGTTTACGGCATGTATGCTGACAGACAGAAATCACTGCTCATCTCATAAGCCACAACGCAAGGAAGGTCAGTAAGAGGCCAGGTCTTACACTTCTCTTTATGACCTAACTTCTCCCATGTCCCCACATCCTAAAGGTTCTATTACCTCCTGGTAGTGCCCTACTCCCAAGGACCAAGGCTTTAAGACATGGAATGGGCCTTAGAGGGACATTCAAGTTCCAGATCATTGCACCAGAGCAACAGGCCTTCCCCATCCATTTACTGACCACTTGTCAAAGCATCCCACATCTGCCTTCAGCCCATAAGTATTTCTCATGAAAGTGACAGCTATGAAAGCTTCTCTTAGACCAACACACACACACACATGCACACACATGCACACACACGCAAACGTGCACACATGCACACTCAGAACAATGGCTGGTCAGCACTCAGGCTAAAATCCTGATGCTATCTTTGTTGTTGACTATTTCTGGTATTTCTGACCTTTTAATTTAAAGATTTCTCTCAAGGATGACAAAATATAGGGCTTGGGAAAGAAAAGATACAAACGGTGGAAGGAGGAGGTGGCTCCCATCTGGATCAGAAGAAGCAGAGGCTCCTGCCAGCTCTGCACTGTTATTTTCTTGTCACTGGAACCCAGAGAGCATAAATGGTCATCCATGTGACATAGGGAACAACTTTTAAACATCTGTCTTCAGGACCAGCTACAAGGAATGTTTCCCCATTTCATCCTGGACACCCTTTGAGTGTGTGTCTTTCCTAGATCTCACATCGTGATCCACCACACAGCTTTATCCCTTCCAATCAGTGCCTAGTGCGGAAATCATGTGCTGAAAATTAGCATCATTGATTACCATCCATCCAGGAACATGGTCAACAGGCAGAGTTTTTCATCCATGTTACTGATCAATCTCCTAATTAAAGAGAAGGAAGAGCCTCTCTGCCCACCAGAGTGCATTTATGGGCAGTTCTCATATCCGTTGGGGCTGCCTCTCTGCTGGGGTTCAGCATTAACAGGGATTGCCTTGCAACAACAGTGAGAAACATGTGTGCTCTGTGGCTCCAAAAGAGAGTGCATCTCCAGGAAGTGGGGGACACTTTGAAAAGTACAGTGCGTGGGACAGACAGAACTCAGCTTAGAACAGACAGAACTCAGCAGGCCTGGCTCAGTCAGGCAAAGTGGTCAGTCCAGGGAGGTGACAAATGGGTGAGCTCTTCAAACTGTGTCTCCTCACATCCTGCCTTCCTGCAACCCTTTATGGGGATCCTTGGTGGGTGGGGCCAGTGGATAAGAAACAAGCTACTTGTCCCTAGTTACATGCACCAGAGATGAGCCAAGCTCCCAGAGGCTCTGTCCTAGTCACGTGGAATTTTATTATCCTTAGGAGGGAAACTGGAATCCGTGTGTGTAGCTCGTCTGATCCTCAACCCTCCCCATTCCCAATTGTGATCTTTACCTACTCACTTGCTCCCTCCACATCCTGACTCTATCAATGATGCAGGCTACAGATGTACCTTGGGACACGGCTCACATCCTGACTTTATCAGTGATGCAGGCTACAGATGAACCTTGGGCACGGCTCACATCCTGACTCTATCAGTGATGCAGGCTACAGATGTACCTTGGGACATGGCTCACATGCTGACTCTATCAGTGATGTAGGCTACAGATGAACCTTGGGCACGGCTCACATCCTGACTCTATCAGTGATGCAGGCTACAGATGTACCTTGGGACATGGCAGGCCTCTTTTCGTACCCTCTCAAGCGCATGTGCATTCCAGAATATGACCCTGAAGAAAGCTGGTCATCTCTGCTGATGGAAGGACTCTCCTCTCTGCTGTTGGGAACTTGGGCCCTGCAGTTCCCTGGAACAAGAGCTTGCTTGTTACTATACTGATAGAAACAGGGAATCTGACATGCTATGGTGCTCCCTGGAGTCACACCACTTAGGAAGCTACCTGAGCATGGGCCAGTCACTCAGTCATTGCTACACTCCTTCACAAATGCTGTCTGCACCCTGCACACACCTCAGCATTATGCGATTCTGCCGTCACACATGTCTTAAGCCCCTCTCACAAGACTTTTCTCCCATGGTGATGAGGAGGGAAAACTGAAATTCCAGTAAGATAGTACCAATAAATGTCATCATATACATACTGAGGCCAACATAGATAAATAATCTTAGTTAGTAATGATTTCCCTAAGTGACTGTTTGATTTTTACCTGTTACAGGAAAATGACATCGGCACCTTAAATTCATGAGCTCGTGGACATACATAATGTACAGTAATGGACACATATATACTGTTCAATGCAGAGAACTCTGCAGATAGGAGTGCCCCTCCATAGCAGTTACAAAATCACTGGTCAGAGAATACTTTCACGGGAAAAGAAGAAAGATACATCAAAAATAAAAAGAAATAAATAAACATGAGATGAAGCCAGAATGACAAGTCAAGCCCCTTGGTTGCGTTCATCAGAGTAGCCCTGTGCTGGGCTCACTAAGATCTACCTGCGCATCCTCTCCTCTGGGATGGCTGGCCGCCTGCTCTTCCAACACCTTCAGCAGCCACCAGTTCATGAATGTCATCTGCAAACATGCCTCTTTCCCTTTCTCCTTTTAACATCTGCCACATTGAAGCCACCTGGCTGTTGAGGTATTAAATCAAAATCCAACCACGGGTGTCAACAGAGAAATAACTCTGATCCTGAGTGTCTGCAGCTCCTTCTCCCAAGTACCAGCTGTGATCCTCAGAAGTCTTGGGTAACCATGATTTTTAACAGGCAGGGAGGGAAAGCACACTCTACCCAAGGAAGGAGCCTTGCATTCCTAATGCAACACTGACATCTAGTGGGCTACTAAAGTATCATTCTGAAGACCCCTGCAACTTGTATTTATCCTAGCTGACCACTTCCATGTCCCAGAGGTTCAGGGAAAGATCTCAGAGCTGGTAGAAGGTAACTGTTGCTAGGCCTGGTGATGCAAAACTGTTATCCAGCCTACTTGAGAGGCTGAGGCCAGGAGATGACAACTTCAAGACTAGTCTAGGCACACCATCAAGGGCTCAAATAAAATGTAAAAAGGAGGGTAGGGATTGAGTTCGGTGGCAGAACACTTTGAGTTCAAGGCCAGCCCGGTCTAAACAGTGAATTTCAGGACAGCCAGGGTTACACAGTGAGACACTGCCTTGGAAAGGTAAGTCTACTCCATTGTATACAAGATGGAATCAGGATAGCCTAACAAAGTGGTTTCTAGAGGTTGAAGGACTAGGAAATTGATTTGAAGAACATGATATGTGTCATAGTCTCTACTGCTGACAATTCCAAATATTAAAATATGGTGACACCTTTTGACTGGAAATGCATATAATCAGGCCTGCAGTTTCTATTGCCAAAGTGTCTATTTATCAATGCAGGAAATGGTTTGCCCAGCAGAGATGCCCAATGTTGAGCTGGAGGAGAGCTCAATAGTACATCCGTTGCCTAGCAAGCAGTATAGCTGGGTTCCGTTCACAGTATTGTGGGGCCTAACAAAATAAAGGGAGGGAAGTAAGGTCCAATGTCAGCGTCTTTATTCTCCAGTGGCTTCTGGGGACGTTATTGAACTAGAATGATAGAGCGAGCAAAATGGGCCAGTGGGTAAGGAAGCTGGCTGCCAAGCCTGGAAACCTGAGGTTCAATATCATGAGAGAAGGAAAGAAGCAACTATTGTAAGTTGTCTTCTGAGCTCCATACACATGGCATGGTGAACACACACACACTTGAAGAATTCTGGTGCCATCGTGCCCATGTTCTCCTCTATCCAATACCTCCAATTCTGCTTCACAGTTCCAGGTACTAAGGTTGGATAAAGGGCAAAACAGGACCATGAAGCTCATAATCTGTGTCTTAATTGTTGAGGGCATAGATAAAGTCGGGTATCCTCCGTCAGGCAGTGTTGTATCATGGAGTTCTCCAAGTCAGCTATGAAGCAAGCACAGGAGAATCCACAATTAAAATCTGAAGTAACCCAGAATCCAAAGTGTCTTGAAATACCTTCTAATCAATTTCCAGTTTTGAGTTTTCAGATTAGGAAAGTTCAATTGGCGAATCCATACCAATATTCCACAAGTCCAGAAAATTCCACCCTTATATAAATATACATGCAGGGAAAACATCAAGGCACATAGATAAGAAGTAATACTACTACTACTACTACTAATAATAATAATAATAATAATAGTAATAATAATAATAATATAAGAAGAAAAAGAAGTAACCCAAGCCACGAACTGATTTTCAAATACTCATGCGCTTAACAACTGAAGTTTATTTTTGATTTTCTATATGAAAATGTTCTACAGTCTTCAATATGACAAGCTGAAGACTTTCAGGCAGCAAGCAAAAATAATCTGCATAAATGCAGCAAGATGTTAGTTATAGAATCATACTGGTACTGCCTGGAGTGGGTGAGTGTAAACGCTGGTACATACGTGTCAGAGCATGTGTGGAGGTCAGAGGTCAGTTCTTTTCTCTCCTGATGGAATTTCGCGATGGAATTCAATGGTCAGATTTAGATGGTAAACACTTTACCTGCTGAGCCAACTCATCAATCCTACTTCAAGTTTTCCATACTAAGTTGTTGGAGGTGGGTGGAGTCATCGTCATGTCACTGAACCGCAATTTCTTGCAGAATTTTCACAGATTCGCTTGTGGAAAATATGTACACATCCATGATGCAAAGGTTACCGCTCATTGTTATAAAGGTGAAAATTAAGGTGTCACTTTTATAAGATGAATTTCTTTAAATAAGCAAAAAGTTTCCTGACCCATTATGAAAACTTTCAGTGTATTTGTATAATTTTTTTCTGTGTAGATTTGGTGTTATTTACCAGTTTCCCATAACCCTCCTAAACATTGTGACTATCTAACCTGTAAGGTGACCCTACTACAGCTGTTCTTTAAGAACACCTCACCGAAGAACATCCTATAAAAATACAGATTCTGGGCTGTGAGATGGCTCAGGGGTTAAGATATCTCACTGCTCACCCAGAGGTCCCAGCACCCACAGTGGGTGGCTCCAAACCACATGTAACTCCAGATCCAATGAAATTCTTTTCTAACTCTGTGACTACTGGCACAGGTACAGTGAGCACACATGTGCACATTTGTGTATACATACACACACACAAAGTTTTAAAAATCTTTTTTAAAAACATAGATTATAGATACTCTTCTGCTAGACAACTCTCCTAAGAGATGCCTAGGAATCAGAATTTTTGAAGCCTTTCATTTGTTTGCTTTTTCAAACAGGGTGTACCGTGTATGCTAAGAGGGTCTCTAACTCTACCCTCCTGGCCCAGCCTTCTGTGTGCTAGGATTATAGATGTGCACTCTGTCACCCACGTGATAAATTAATTTACCAAATAAATCAGCATATATTTCCTTTGCTCACCCATCACTGTCAAATATTGTTCTGAGACTTTGCTATCATAAAGAATAACCACAAGAATTCTAATAGATAGATATCTCTTGTCATGCATTATTTTCTGAAGATGAAAAGATGCTCTTCTTAAAGAGCAAATACTTAATAAGCAGACAATTGTGGCCACTATTGCTCTGGGGAACTCAACACCCGACTGTAATCTAAATATCAGAGGAAACATTAGCAGATACCCAAACTTATGCTAGCTATTTGAAATGAGTTCATTTAGTGATTTCTAATAACTGGGCTAGAGAGAGGGCTCAGCAGCTAAGAGCACCGGCTATTCCTCCCCAGAATCAGGGTTCAATGAACATGTTACCCACAAAGGGTTAAAACTGTCTGTGTAAGTCCCATTTATTGAATGATGCCCTTAGTGTCTGTGCTGCTGTGGTTATACGTAGGAAGTTGTCTCCTGTGCCCATGTGCTGTAGAGTACTTCCCACTTTCTCTTCTATCAGGTTCAGTGTGTTCAGACTGATATTGAGGTCTTTAATCCATTTGGACTTGAGTTTTGTACATGGTGATAGATATGGATCTATTTTCATTCTTCTACAGATTGACATCCAGTTTTGCCAGCACAATTTGTTGAAGATGCTTTCTTTTTTCCATTGTATACTTTTAGCTCCTTTATCGAAAATCAGGTGTTCATAGGTTTGTGGGTTAAAATCCGGGTCTTCTATTCGATTCCATTGGTCGACTTCTCTGTTTTTATGCCAATACCAAGCTGTTTTCAATACTGTAGCTCTGTAATAGAGTTTGAAGTCAGGGATGGTAATGCCTCCAGACGATCCTTTATTGTATAAGATTGTTTTGGCTATCCTGGGTATTTTGTTTTTCCATATAAAGTTGATTATTGTCTTCTCCAGATCTGTGAAGAATTTTGATGGGATTTTGATGGGGATTGCATTGAATCTATAGATTGCTTTTGGTAGAATTGCCATTTTTACTATGTTGATCCTCCCAACCCAAGAGCAAGGGAGATCCTTCCATTTTCTGGTGTCCTCTTCAATTTCTTTCTTCAAATACTTAAAGTTCTTGTCAAATAGATCTTTCACTTCCTTGGTCAGAGTTACCCCAAGATATTTTATGCTATTTGTGCCTATTATGAAAGGTGATACTTCTCTGGTTTCCCTCTATGCTTCCTTATCCTTAGTGTATAGGAAGGCAACTGATTTTTTGGAGTTAATCTTGTATCCTGCCACATTATCAAAGGTGTTTATCAGCTGTAGGAGTTCTTTGGTAGTGTTTTTGGGGTCGCTTATGTATACTATCATATCATCTGCAAATAACGAAAGCTTAACTTCTTCCTTTCCAATACGAATCTCCTTGATCCCCTTATGTTGTCTTATAGCTATTGCTAGAACTTTAAGCACTATATTGAAGAGGTATGGAGAGAGTGGACATCCCTGTCGTGTTCCTGATTTTAGTGGGATGGCTTTGAGTTTTTCTCCGTTTAATTTGATGTTAGCTGTCGGCTTGCTGTAAATAGCTTTTATTACATTTGTATCCCTAATCTCTCTAAGACCTTTATCATAAAGGAGTGTTAAATTTTGTCGAATGCTTTTTCAGCATCTAATGAAATGATCATATGGTTTTTTTCTTTCAGTTTATTTATATTGTGGATTACATTGATAGATTTGCATATGTTGAACCAGCCCTGCTTCTCTGGGATGAAGCCTACTTGATCATAATGGATAATTTTTTTGATGTGTTCTTGGATTCGGTTTGCCAGTATTTTATTGAGAATTTTTGCATCAATGTTCATGAGTGATATTGGCCTGTAATTCTCTTTCTTGGTTGGGTCTTTGTGTGGTTTTGGTATCAGGGTAACTGTTGCTTCATAAAAGGAATTTGGCAATGACTCTTCTGTTTCTATATTGTGAAATATATTAAGGAGTATAGGTATTAGCTCTTCTTGGAAGTTCTGGTAGAATTCTGCATTGAAACCATCTGGTCCTGGGCTTTTTTTGGAAGGGAGATTTTTGATGACAGTTTCTAGTTTTTTGCGACTAACAGGTCTATTTAGATGGTTCGCCTGGTCTTGGTTTATAGCTTCTGTAAGGCAAAGGACACTGTCACTAAGACAAAAAGGCAACCCACTGACTGGGAGAAGATCTTCACCAACCACGCAACTGACAAAGGTCTGATCTCCAAAATATATAAAGAACACAAGAAACTAGACCGTAAAAGGCTAATCAAACCAATTATAAAATGGGGCACTGAGCTGAACAGAGAATTCTCAAAGGAAGAAGTTCAAATGACCAAAAGACACTTAAGGTCATGCTCAACTTCCTTAGCGATCAGGGAAATGCAAATCAAGACAACTTTAAGATACCACCTTAAACCTGTCAGAATGGCTAAAATAAAAAACACCAATGATAGCCTTTGCTGGAGAGGTTGTGGAGAAAGGGGTACACTCATCCATTGCTGGTGGGAATGCAAACTTGTGCAACCATTTTAGAAAGCAGTGTGGCAGTTTCTCAGGAAATTTGGGATCAATCTACCCCTGGACCCAGCAATACCACTCTTGGGAATATACCCAAGAGATGCCCTATCATACAACAAAAGTATATGCTCAACTATGTTCATAGCAGCATTGTTTGTAATAGCCAGAACCTGGAAACATTGAGATGCCCTTCAAAGGAAGAATGGATGAAGAAAGTATGGAATATATACATTTTAGAGTACTACTCAGCAGTAAAAAACAAGGACTTCTTGAAGTTTGCATACAAATGAACAGATATAGAAAACACTATCCTGAGTGAGGTAAGCCAGACCCAAAAAGAGGAACATGGGATGTACTCACTCATATTTGGTTTCTAGCCATAAAGGACATTGAGCCTATAATTCATGATCCTAGAGAAGCTAAATAAGAAGGTGAACCCAAAGAAAAACATATAGGCACCCTCCTGAATATTAACCTTCATCAGGCGATGAAAGGAGACAGAGACAGAGACCCACATTGGAGCACCGGACAGAAATCTCAAGGTCCAAATCAGGAGCAGATGGAGAGAGCACGAGCAAGAAACTCAGGACCGCGAGGGGTGCCCCTCCCTCTCTGCCTTGGCATTTGGAGCGGAACATGGAAGCTTAAATACCTGCGGTTTTGCAACACAAATTGCCACAGCGGCAGATTTGGTCTGATTCAAAGTGATCCCTTCCGCACTCACTATAACTCCTCAGGCAGAACAATAAATTTTGGTTTTGAGTTCTTTCAGACTGTCTCTCCACGTGGACTCAAGTGGACTCTTCCACCACCACTGGCAGGAACCAGTCATTGCAGTTTCTGTAGAGAACGTGCCTCGTCAGGACAATTAGGAAACCCCATGCCTACCGTTACAAACAATAATGATCAGAAAGATGAGTTACGTGTGTTTCGGCAAACTTCTATAAATGATCAAAGACTTAAGCTGAGAGTGTGTGTAAATGGCATTTTTATTACTGGCCTGCTGGACACAGGTGCTGATGTAAGTATCATTACCCCAGAATCTTGGCATCCGTATTGGCCTCTTCAGAATGTAAATGTTCAGCTCCTGGGAATTGGAACCCTATCTCGAGTAAGACAGAGCAAGAGATGGGTTGAATGTATAGGGCCTGAGGGACAAATAGGAAAACTAAGGCCATATGTAGCCAATATTGCAATGAATTTATGGGGTCGTGACCTATTACAACAACGGAATACCCAAATTAACATTCCTGCTACTTCTAGAGCCTATATTTCTGAGAATAATATTAAAAGATATTACAAATGGAGAAAAACGGCCATTTGGGCCGTACAAGAACAAGCGATTGAAGTCCCTTCAGAGATACCAACAGCCTTGCCTCTAAAATGGTTGACTGAGAAACCAATATGGACAAAGCAATGGCCTCTAGCTGAGGAAAAGTTACAGGCTTTAGAACAGCTGGTACAAGAGCAATTAGATGCTGGACATATAGAAGAATCTACCAGCCCTTGGAATTCTCCTGTATTTGTGGTTAAGAAAAAATCAGGTAAATGGAGAATGGTGACAGATCTCAGAGCTATCAACAAGGTTATTCAACCTATGGGCCCTCTGCAATCTGGAATCCCTTTGCCCTCTTTATTACCAAAAGGGTGGCCTCTTATAGTTATTGATTTAAAGGATTGTTTTTTCACTATACCATTACAAAAAGAAGATAGAGAAAAATTTGCCTTCACAGTGCCTACTTACAACAATTCTCAACCTTCCAAGAGGTACCACTGGGCCGTCCTCCCCCAGGGTATGTTAAATAGCCCCTCCTTGTGCCAATATTTTGTGAACCAACCATTGCAAATAATATGCAAGAAATTTCCAAAATCTATAGTGTACCATTACATGGACGACATTTTGTTATCCGATTCAAACATGGATACCTTGAACAGACTGTTTGAAGAAATAAAGATACTTTTACCTAAATGGGATTGCAAATTGCTCCTGAAAAGATACAGAAGGGAGATTCTGTTAATTATTTAGGTTATAAAATAGGTTTGCAAAAAATTAAGACACAAAAGGCACAAATTAGGAGAGATCGCCTACGGACTCTTAATGACTTTCAAAGACTGTTAGGAGACATTTCCAGTCTACGACCAGCTATTGGGATAACACCTGATCTAATAATTCATTTGAACAAAACCTTGGAAGGCGATAAAGATTTAAACAGTCCCAGAGAATTAACAGCTGAAGCAGAAAAGGAACAGACAATGATTGAGGAAAAATTACAACAGGCACATGTAGACAGGGTGAATCCAGAGCTCGATTGTATTCTCGTCATATTACCATCAAAAATTTCTCCTACAGGAATTTTAATGCAGAGAGATGATATTATCTTGGAATGGATCTTTTTACCACATAAACCAAGTAAGAAACTGAAAACTTATGTGGAAAAAGTCTCTGAGTTAATTATAAAAGGCAAACTGAGACTTCGTCAACTAGCAGGCATAGACCCAGCAGAAATTATAGTGCCTTTCACTGCTGATGAACTAAAGAAATTATGGGAAGATAATGAACCATGGCAAAGAGCTTGTGCTAATTTTTTGGGAGACATTAATAACAACTATCCAAAAAGCAAGAGGCTTAACTTCATAAAAAGAACTTCTTGGATCCTTCCTCGAGTCGTCCGTGATGCTCCAATAACTGGGGCCCGTACATTCTATACTGATGCCAATAAAACAGGGAAGGCAGGTTACAAATCAGAAGACTTGGGTAAGGTGGAACAAAGTCCTTATGATTCTGTCCAGAAGGCAGAATTAAATGCTATTCTTATGGTGCTAAGGGATTTTAAAGAGCCTATTAATATAGTTACTGATTCACAATACGCAAAAAGAGTTATTTTACATATTGAAACTGCTGAATTTATACCTGATGATACAGAACTAACCTCATTGTTTATCCAAGTTCAAGATTTGATCAGGAACAGGCTTTGCCCTATGTACATAACACACATCCGGTCCCATACGGGTCTGCCAGGTCCTCTAGCACAAGGTAATGCAGACATTGATCAATTATTGATTGGTAGTGTGCTACAAGCCTCTGAATTTCATAAAAAACATCATGTTAATAGCAAAGGTTTGAAGAAAGAGTTTTCTATTACATGGCAACAAGCTAAGGAGATTGTAAAGAAATGCCCTACTTGCTCTTTCTATAACCAAACGCCACTGCCAGCAGGGGCTAATCCAAAGGGCACCCACAGGAATGAAATCTGGCAGATGAATGTGTTTCACTTTGCAGAATTTGGCAAATTGAAGAATGTTCATCACACCATTGACACTTATTCAGGCTTTCAGTGGGCAACTGCTTTAAGTTCAGAAAAAGCTGATTCAGTAATCACTCATTTATTAGAAGTCATGGCTATCATGGGTATACCTACACAAATAAAGACAGATAATGGTCCTGCTTATGTCTCTAGGAAAATGAAACGGTTTTTTGACTATTACAATATCAAGCATGTTACAGGTATACCATACAATCCTACAGGTCAAGCAGTCATAGAAAGATCAAATCGAACTATAAAGGATATGTTGAATAAACAGAAAGGGGTGGAAAACGCCCCCAGAAATAGGTTACATAATGCTTTGTTAACCTTGAATTTTCTTAATGCTAATGAGAAGGGAACAACGGCTGCAGAAAGACATTGGATAATGGAAAAGTCTACTGAACTAAATCAACCAGTTTATTTCAAGGATGTGCTGACCTCACAATGGAAGCCAGGAGATGTGCTGTGTTGGGGAAGGGGTTTTGCTCTTATCTCCACAGGTGAGGAAAAATTGTGGATACCGTCAAAATTAATAAAGGTTCGGTATGAAGAAGAGAAGCCATTTGGAAAAGATAAATAACAATTCATTCACAAGGATGGCGAGCATACTGATGGTAAGGAATACAGATAGGTTGGGGGCAGGGTTCTTTTCTTATCTCCACAGGAAAATACTGATCTTCAAAGGATTCAAGGGACCCTGAATATTTAATTACTGATGGATGGAAAATAGTTACAACCCATTGAGGATCAACAGTAAAATTCTATACATTCTGTAAGTATTGATTTATATATATATATGTGTGTGTGTGTGTGTTTTATTGAACACTTCTTTATAAATATGTAGAGCTGGTTTTGGAGTTGGACTATGGCTCAGTCCCTCTTCAATTCCAAGCCTGTTGATAAGAGATATCTCAGAGTTTCTGTCTCAGATCAGGAGCCATGAAATGGGACAGAATAAGGATAATTATATACTTGATAAACTTTCTTTGCTTTTCCTCATATCTGTGTCTTTCTTTATATGTCAGTATATGTCCTTGTTGTTAATGTCTAAATTTCCCATAACAAGCAACAAATTTTCCTACAGTAATCTTTGAAGTTTCCAGGATGAAGATGGGGCCCCACAACATCAACTCAAGCTGATTTTTATGAAGTCATATTTTTTTTTCTTTTTAACGTGCTAATATTAGACCTGTTTTTTGGTACCAACTGCACGAGACAATTTCGAATGGTGCACATTTTTGACAACACTCTGGCCGGACCTTCTCAAAGCGCTCAGGGACTAGTTATAATTTTCTTAGGTCAAAGGTTAATTTGGGAATTTTACCATCATTTGCTTTCACAGGAGCCCCTAAGGAGAACGTCGCCCCCATGCCAGCTTGAAGCAATCTTAGAAGACAACGTCCCCTCTCCCAACAGAGTTTGCCCTCAGGGTTAGGGACATCTTTTAGTGGTTGGTTTGGGGTTGAGGGGATGGGGAGATGTTTTATGGAATTAGGGGTATATTAAAAAAAAGAGGGGGATTAACTGGTTTGATGGGATGATTGGTATTTGTGAGTTACTGTTTTTAGAAAATTATATTGGTACTGTTTCCTATATATTGATATATTGAATATTGAATGTGAGTGTTCCTACCTCTATTTTTGTATAAGAGTATGCTTATAACTTTGTCTATATTGTATTGATACATCTACCATATCACAATGTACATGTCTACCTCTGATACTATTTATGTAATAACGTTGTTTACATTTGATATGTAATGACATTGTTTACAGGTGAAGATCATTGTCTTCATATATTGCACAGTTGTTTATTCTCTTAGTCTTCAAGCTAGATAGGTATTGAGAATTATATGTTTGTCATGTTTATTTTTAGGTTAATCAGGTCTTCTAGATATGTAGAGATTATATTTAGTATAGATAGTATAATCTTCAGCCTCTTTAAAGAGCTGTAGAAAATGGCCTTTAATCTAACCTAGAATTCTGTGCCAACGAGACACAATTACTCCTGGCAATGCCACTCTACTCCCGAGAGAACGTTGAGCACCAAAGACACTCCACTGGGAGCTTATCTTCTTGGCAGAACTGGCCTTTGGGTTAAGAAAAGCCCATACCTCAACTACTGACAAAGATATGAAACAGGATTGTCTTATCTTGCCAAGACAGGGTAGGATAATTCTAAGAAAGTTCCTTGCATTTGATAATGGTATGTCAGTTATGTTAGGCCTTAGCCAAAGTTGGTTGACTCAACATTGCGAACGAGACTTTGGGTGATTGCCCAGGTATTCAGTTGTCTCTGTCATTTGTGGCACATTTTGGATATCTCTCATTTGTTAAGTAATATTTATTCCCTTCTCAGATCTTTGATGGAGTTGAAGATTATATAATTGTAATTACTCTCTACATTATTTAGACTCCTTGAGATAGAATGTCTGGCAAAACTTTTGTTCTCAATATTGTTTGTTATATTTATTATTTGTTATTATTGTTTATAGTTGTATTTGGTTTAGTTCTGTCTTATTTAGACAAAAGGGGGAGATGTAGGGTTAAGCCGGCCCATGGGGGCGGGCTTGCCTCGGGCGAGCGTTTACTTATAAATTGGGGCGCAGAAGCCTGCGCGCTCTCTTCTTCCTGTTTCCTGTGCTCTGTGGGAACCTCTGTCTTGCGAGTCTGATTTTTCCATTAAAGTTGTATATACCTATCACAATTTGTCTGCATTAATCCCGAAACGCCACACATCATGCTGGACAAATTTGAATTTGAAGAAAGACTGTTGTGTTTTATCTGGTCAGGATTCTGAACTGTAAAAAATCTGTTTCGAACTTCTTGTAGTCAGCAAATTGTAGTGTTTTAACCAACCACATGCCCTAGCCATCAATGTCGCCTCACCTTTAGAGTCTTCACTACTTAGTGAGCACTGCCCACGCGTAACTATAACCTGTATTTTAAGTGAGAACAACTCTAGAATGCTCCAGTGAGGACTTCTTTTGGACAGGCAGAATCTGGAGTTGGAACTAAACCCATGCTTTAATAAGATACCAGTGATTCTTAAACACATTAAGCTTTGAGAAGTGTTCTTTTTAAACCTCATCCTGGGAATTACTAGGACAAATCCGGCCAGAGGAAAGAGGAAGAAGTGTCTAAGACAGTTGAGGTGGTACATGTCTATAATCCCAGCAACTAGCACTGGGAGCCTAAGACCAGAGTGTTGGGGGTTTAAGGACACTGTGGGCTCCATATCAATTTCTAAGCAAGCCTAGGACACAAAGTGAGGCCTTGTCTTAAGTAATATGTAACTAAGCAGCATTCAGTAGGGTCAGGACATGGATCCAAGGTGAAGCACTTGTCTGTCATGCATAAAACGCCACTGAGTTTAACCCTCAACACTGCAGAGTAAAACAGGAGGATCGTCCAAGAAAGATTTGCCTTTTCATACTAACTCGGTATTCCTTCTCTAAATAAGTGTAACTATTGTCATAGTTAGAAAAGTCTTGGATATTATACTCATTCCTAACAGAAGTAATCTTCTATTTTTATTCGGCCCCCAGCTGTGATTTACCATGGGCAGCTGTTTAGTCTTGGGTGCTTCGCTGCCATTTGCCCTAAGAGGGCAGCGTCCCCTACCAATTTTTTTGCATCTTGGGTAGGCCCCTAAAAGGCAGGCATTGGTGAGACTGGGGACTTTCATCATTTAGCTTCTCTCCTAGTCTCACTAGTAAGTGAGTCTGTTACCCATGGCAACAGGATGTTTGTCTTTTGGCTTTCTAGAAAAGAGGAACTGATATTCTTTAATATGTATTTTCCTTTACCTTTAAACATCACTAGACAGAATCACCCACTCAAAGATTGCTGCCAAGGAGAGGTCCTGCCTTTCAGAAGTTTCTGAAAGGACTGTGTCACTGTCTTGAGGGAGCACATCGCCTTCGAGATAGTACTGAGTTGTGTTTACAGCCACTGTTTATAGACTTTGTATAACACTCTATAGCAACACAGCCTTCCAAGTCCCAGAAGGCAAGAGAGTGTCACTTTGCCCTCAGGCTGCCTCCCTGGAGTCCTTGCAGGAAGTGCCTGTTTCAGATTTGAGCCTGGTGTTCTTGACTCTGATCCTGGCTTGGTATGAATGGGCACCAAGACAAAGGATAACCCCAGAGAAAAGCTCTTGGTCCTTTACCCTCCCTTCCAGACGATCCTGCCACCTTACACAAGGGCCTGCCTGGCAACCTGCACCTGGGTTGTTATGGCTGAGGCTACATCACCACCTTCAGATGCTCTCCTGCTCTGAACCAGGGGCTCCTCCATCATGCCCACAACTGGCCAGGAGGAAGGGCATCAAGGCAAAGGGCCCCCTCTTCCCTTATTTAGAGTAGAAATTTAACCCTGAAAATGTTCTGCCAGGGAAGATATTGAGGTTCAAGGAGGGGAGTGCACTTGGCCTTGGTCACGTTGTCATCAGGGCACATAGGGCTTCCACGCAGTCTCGGGTGCTCCCTTGTGCACCCTCTCAGCCTTGAGCCCAGCTGGACACTGGAAATCCCAAGCTCCTGTTTCTGACCTGCCTATGAGGTGACTCACCTGTCACTGTTTGGCAGCTCTATGGGAAGACTGTATTCAAGGAAAAGTTCAGGAGACCCAAAGGTGAATGATGGATGCCCTGCCCGTAGCACTTGCTCCATCAAAGCAACACAACCAGACTAAGATCTTTCTGTGTATGGCCTCTTGGCTCCAGAACCCTGCATAAAACCCAAAGGACACTTGAGAATAGCCCAGAAATTGCAAAGCCTAGGACAAAGAGTTGGGAATCCTGGGCTCTTGCTGGCTTGGTCATTGCCCAGCTACAGAGCCACTATCCTCTGGGCCTTCTCTTCCTCAGCTTAGAAGGACCAGGCTCCTAGTCCCTGAGACCAAGCTGTGACTGCTGGCACTACCCAGGACTTACCCTCATCTGCTTTTCTCCTTTGCAGTCATGAAATCCAAGTGCCCCTCCTATGTGGGGGTCACAGGATTCCTCCTGTAGGAGACCAAACATGTCTTCAAGATCATCACCAAAGAAGACCACCTGAAAGTTGTGTGTTGATTTCCTAGAGTATAGATAGATGATAGATGATAGATAGATAGATGATAGATAGATAGATAGATAGATAGATAGATAGATAGATAGATAGATAGATAGATAGAT
>JABTXL010006138.1:0-20788 GCA_025134845.1 Neodon shergylaensis | reverse complement strand
ACACACACACACACACACACACACACACACACACACACACACACACCACAGAGATAGAGAAATAAAAATATAAAAATCTTTTATAAATCAAAGTATAATCAGCAGAAGCACACTTTCAGTGGTGTTTCTGATGAGCATTTCCAGAGAGGATTACTGAAAAGGGAAGACTCACCCTGAAATGGGGTACCCCTTCCCATGGGCTGGGGCCCCAAACAGAAAGAGAAAAAAGGAAGAAGCCAGATGAGTACTGCTAATTGTGTTTCTCTGCTCTTTGGTCACCTGCTCCTGCCACATGAACTCCACTATGCCTTCCTGCCATGATGGACATCATCCTCTCAAACTGAGTCAAAGTAAAGCCTCCTCCCAAATCTGCTTTTTGTCAGGCATTAGATTATAGCAACAAGAAACTTGATAAGGTCCCTGAATCCTCAATCTATCCAGATGTGTGTTCTACAGCTAGAGTATGGGGTCAAAGCCAGAGGGGGGTAGGGGAGTGGCCTCAGACCCTGAACCTGATGAAGCCACGTTGAGGTCCTTGTTCCTAAGGGGTGGAAGGACACTCTTACTAGGAGACATGGTGAGGACTCTGGAAGCAGCAGCAGCCACCAGCCTCCTCTGGACTCCTCAGGCTGAAGACCAGCATCATTCTGGCTGTTCCAAGTTGCTGAGGCTGGCACCACCCAGTAGGGAAGGCCTTTGGACTTGCTGAGGCAATTCAGTATAGTCATCTGTGGTAAGGACCAGCAGGACACAAGAAAAACAACCCCAACCCAACAGGGACAGCAGGTGCTGGGGCCACCGAGGTAGGAAGACCTAGCCTACTGGCCAAGGGGAGTGGCTTAGTCCAGCTGCTGAGGATCAAGGCTGAAGATGGCTCAGCCAAGCTGCATCAGCAGGGACTGACTCCTATAACCGGTGCCCAGCCATCACGAAAGTACAACCATTGTAATGGGGGTGTTGGAACTGTTAGTATTAGGGTCCCTTAGACTATTTCTCCAGCCCGACACAGAAGACCCAGTTTACCTGCTGTCTTGTAGAAAAATGTTGACAGTCCTCTCATTGAAGTGTGGGATCCAAGTGCCCACACTGGTTTTGTGTGTCTTGGAAAGTTCATCTTTGGGACCCATCCATCCTCTCTTCACACTCCTATATATACTCAGCTCACTGTTTTTAATTTATAAGGTTGGGTAGTGACATGCATTTCTTTATGCACTAATGGGAGCTGTATGATGGGGAACTGCAGGTGAAAAGGGTGAGCTCCTTGCTAATGATCATGACCATTCTGAAACAGATACCATGAGGAGAGGTGCTAGATGTGGGCGGGGGAGAGGCTCTCTCTTTCCTTCCTGCAGACACAGCATCCTTTCTATTGCCTGGACTGACATGAGAGATTGGCACATACAGCGAGAAATGCAAGAATAACAAGACTGTTAGGTCAGAGATCCCTACCTGCTCTAGTTCCCAGAAATTGGGCCATGCCCCCTACAGTCTCTCTAGGGACAGAGCTGATAAAAACCTGCTACAGCCCTGCAACTCTCAAGAGTTCTTTCCCTCCCATTCCCAAACATAAGACATGAGTTTTTGCTAGACTTGGTTTTTACATTTTATTATCTGGGGGAGGGGCAGTGAATGTGCCTGCCAGTGTGGGCATGAGGTCATTAGATGACAGCCTCTGTAAGTAGTAGTTCTCTCTCCACCATATGGGTCCTGCTCATTTTTAGTTTATTTTATTTGAGACAGGTTTATCTGTGTAGCCCTGGCTGTCCTAGAATCCACTCTGTAGACCAGGTTGGCCTCAAACTCACAAAAACCTGCCTGCTTTCGCCTCCCAAGTGCTGGGACTAAAGGCTTTTGCCACCACACCTGGCTGATGTGATGTTCTAACTCCAACCCTTGGGAACTGAATATTCTTTCCCTTCAGGCCCCTGTCATACTGCACACGGAGATAAGTCACTGGATAAAGACACTCTCATCAAGTCTGACAACCTAAGTTCAATCTTCGGAACCCATACAAAGGTGAAAGAAAAACATTGATTCCACAAAGTTCTCTTCTCACCTCTACATGCAAGCATGAACACGAATAACTAAGAATGTTTCTTTAATTGCCAGGTGTGGTGGAGCACTAAGCACACAGAGGCAGCAGGATCTCTGGGTTCTAAGCCAGATGGGAGTACAACAAGACATCATCTTAAAACACACATACACACCACAAACAACCACCACAAAATTATTTACTCTGGGTGAGAAAAGATAACATACTTAGAATCCAGACTCATGAGCCCCTCACTAGGAACAGCATCCCTTAATTATAAGCCCCTGGGACACATCAGGCAGTATAAGAGGACATGGTGGGGATATAATCTGCTCTATCTACCCCATGGGTATGAAGCAGACAACAAAAACATTAACTCCAAGCTGGATGTTGTGGCAGGAACTATAATCACAGCACTAGGAAGGCTCTGGTCGGAGGACTTATCAGTTCAAGGCCAACCGAAATACATAAAAGCTCAAAAAAAGCAACAATTATAACAACAAAACAAACTGAGATTCATATTAACACTCCAAAAAGCAACAACAAAATCTATTTGAGTTTCTTATTTTGTGAGTAAAAACACTCCAAAGAAAGTGAATACTAGACGATCCTATCTTAAAAAATAATTAGAACTCCAGAAGCTGAAGCTGCTATACAGCTGCACATTCAATTGCGGGCGTTTTGTGCTTGCAGTCATGAGGTGGAGAAAACTTGCTAGCCACGGTAAGGGAGGGAAAGTTATGGAATTAATCAAGCAAATGAAAAAAAAACCTAAAAACTAAAAACGGCTCCACAAAGAAAATAATGACGTGTATCACAAAAAATTATGGTTGGCCAGGCGGTCGTGGCTCACACCTTTAATCCCAGACTTGGAAGGCAGAGGCAGGCAGATCTCTGTAAATTTGAAGGCAGCCTGGTCTACAGAGTGAGTTCCAGGGCAGCCAGGAGAGAAATTTTGTCTCGAAAACGAAGCAAACAAACAAAAAACACAACCACAAAAAAAGTGCTTAAACTGACCACTGTAAAAAAAAAAAAAAAAAAAAACCTACACGGTTGAAAAGCCAAAAATGCAAAGGTTCAATTCCCAGCACTCATAAAGTGGCTCACAACTGCCTGTAACTCCTGTTCTAGGGAACTTGATGCCTTCTTCTGACCTCCACGGGACGAGGCGCATAAATGGAGAACAGACATAAAATCCAAGTAAAACATTCATACAATAAAAATAAAGATATGCAATTAAAAAAAGAAGGCCAAAAACTTGTCTCCGCTGGGATGAGAGCCTCCAACAAACCAAAGATGTCCAAAGAGAAGCCCGTCTTCAGGGCCTTCCCACTTCGTCGACCCAAGAAGAGCTGAAAAAACGGCTCGGCTCAGGCCTTCGGTTTCCAGGCCCAGAACGACCTAACCGGACGTCTAGGAAGCCGACGCTGCGGCGATCCGTAGCTGTATCGAACCGGAAGGGGAGGAGTTCAACGGAAGTTGTTCACCGAGCCCGAAATAGGAACGGACCGCCGGAAGCCGCAGGTGCTAGAGGCCCGAGTCGCTAGCATTGTGCTCTCGGAGGCGGAGGGAGGAGCGAACATCATGGCCGGGCTGGAGCTGCTCTCCGATCAGGGTTACCGGATAGACGGTCGGCGCGCGGGGGAGCTGCGCAAGATCCAAGCGCGTATGGGTGTGTTTGCGCAGGCTGACGGCTCGGCTTACATCGAACAGGGCAATACCAAGGCGTTGGCGGTAGTCTACGGACCTCACGAGGCGAGTAAGCGGCCGGGCGCGGGGCTTGGGGCTGCACGTCGCGGGAGTAGACCTAAACCTTATGGTTTAACTCCTCCCCGCAATAGGTCCTCATCATCTCCGAGGTGCCTCAGCCGGCCTGGAGAAGCTCCACTCCCTCTTCTCTCAGCTCAATTACTATTCTGACGTCTTGGCGGGAAGAAAACTCCCAGGCCCCCTACCAACACTCTTCCTTGCTTTTCTGCATTTACTAATTACATCAACTTTACTGAGTCTTCGACGTTGCTTGTTTCTCTACTGGAACATAAACTCCCAAGACAGGGACTTTCGATGAAATTGTCTGCCTTTATTGCTGCCTCAGTTCTGTATCGTACTAGCAAAACACGCACATCGTACAGTTTGATTAGCATTTGAGAGTTCATTCTAGGCGGAAGCCAGGATGACGGTCAGGCATATAACACATCGGGGCCGACGATTGGTAGGGAGGGGGGCAACAGATCAAATAAAGTTGAGAGGTTACCAAAGGGGTGAGGACCCAGGGACACTGAGATTTTTTTTTTTTTACATGTAATGGAGAACCTCTGGAAGGTAAGTAAAATGTTAGTTGGTAGGTGACACGGATCAGATGTTTGTAAATGCGGTGGCCATAATAGGAATAATTTGGGACGAAATGAAGCAACTGTCGAACAAAGAGTTGCCTGCCAAAAGCGATATATGGCTTAGACTGAAAATCCTCCCTGCAGCTAGGATGTGGAAGCAAGAGTGGCAGCTGCTTTCTGAAGCACACGAGAGGAAGAGAAGCAGGAAGGTTGAGTCATTCAGAATGGATTGAGTGTGACCCAGGCCTGGCTCATGCGTTCTTTTCTCCTCCAGATCCGAGGCTCCCGGTCTCGAGCCTTGCCTGACCGGGCCCTAGTGAACTGTCAGTATAGTTCAGCAACCTTCAGCACAGGTGAGCGCAAACGAAGGCCCCATGGGGACCGGAAGTCTTGTGAGATGGGGCTGCAATTACGCCAGACCTTCGAGGCAGCCATCCTCACACAGCTGCACCCACGCTCTCAGATTGACATCTATGTGCAGGTGAGTTACCTGCAGCCTCACCCCCCACCCCCCACCCCCCGCACAAGGGGTGGGGCTCAGAGATATGAGGTGGGTTGAGATGTGGGTCTAAGGTCCTGATGCCCCTGCAGGTGTTGCAAGCAGATGGTGGAACCTATGCAGCATGCGTGAATGCAGCTACGCTAGCAGTGATGGACGCTGGGATACCCATGCGGGACTTTGTATGTGCCTGTTCAGCTGGCTTTGTTGATGGCACAGCCCTAGCGGACCTCAGCCACGTGGAGGAAGCAGCTGGAGGGCCCCAGCTAGCCCTGGCCCTGCTGCCAGCCTCGGGCCAGATTGCACTGCTTGAGATGGATTCGAGGCTACATGAAGACCACTTGGAACAAGTGCTGGAGGCTGCTGCCCAGGCAGCCCGAGACGTGCACACTCTGCTGGATCGTGTAGTCCGGCAACATGTGCAGGAGGCCTCTATCTTACTGGGGGACTGAGTGCCAACAACCCCATCCAGAATAAAAGCCTGTTCCTCTGCTGAACGCACCTTACTGTACAGCCCTTCAGAACAGCTCAGAGCCCTGCAGAGTGTGAACTGCTGTCCCTAAGTGGAGAGAGCATCTGTGCTAGGACGAGCAAGAGTGCCCAAGCCCTCACGCTAAGGAATGTGTATGTTCACACAGCCCATCTGGGACCTGAGCACCAGGCTGAGGTGGAACGTGACTGGCCGTGGTTGCCCATCATAGAGATGGAAGGCTAGACTAATGCAGCAGTTTTTGACATGTCGGTTTCAACCCCTTTGGTGGTCAAATATCAGATATCTACATTACAGATCATAACTAGCAAAATTATGGTGTTGAAGTAGCAACAAAATAATTTTATGGTTGGGGGTCATCGTAACATGAGGAACTGTATTAAAGGGTTGAAGCATTAGGAAGGCTGAGAACCACTGGCCTGATGTCTCCTTTCCTCAGGAATCTCCTTGGGCCTTTTCTGCCACTTACCTTGGGCTCTGAAAGGTTAACAAGCCCTTTCTGCCTCTTTGGCATCTGTCCTTAGCTGTGACCCTTACCTCTGCACCCTTCTAGATCAACTGCCTTCATTCACCCCTCCATCCTCTGACCACTGATCCACCATGCCGGTGCCTCGTGGTTGGACAAAAACGATATGATTTCCAGTTTGTAATCCACTCCCTTCCCTGTGGCCAGTGGTAGTATACCATCTTTCCAGTGCCCTTATTTGACCTTAATGACCTTGATTCTGGATCCACCACTTAGGTGAGCCCACTGTCGTCCTCCTCCCGCCCCACCCCACCCCAGATGGTTTCTCTGTAGTTTTGGAGCCTATCCTGGAACTCGATCTGTAGACCAGGCTGGCCTCGAACTCACAGAGATCCCCCTGCCTCTGCTTCCCGAGTGCTGGGATTGAAGGCGTGTGCCACCACTGCCCGGCAAACCATAGGACTGGTTCGAAGCCTGACAGTTCACGTGGGGCCCTTCTGTCATAGAACACAGTCATCCACATTTGAGTTATCTTTCCGTCGCTCAAGTTCTCCACCCACCTGCGTTACACAGCGTCTTCTCAGACTCCTGAGATAGCACACTATTGCTGCTCTATCTTCAGCTCCGCCAGGGTCCTGCCTTTCCAGAGGCTGCTCACCAGCTGGTCCACAGCCCCAGATTCCAGTTCCGCCCCGTGCCGTGACCACATCCTGTAGCTGTCCGGCCTCCTGCAGTTTGAGCATGCGCAAAGCGTGGTTCCCCCGCGGTTTCTCCCACTACCCTGCGTAGGGGCGTGACGGATCCTGGGACCGGAAGTAGGGCTGCACGGGGCGCCGGGTCTGACGGGAACCGTGCGCGCTCGGAGGTCTCCGGTGGCGGCCTGAGCGGAGCCCCCGCCCCGCCATGGGTCTCCTGTCGGACCCGGTGCGCCGGCGCGCGCTCGCCCGCTTCGTCTTGCGCCTCAACACTCCGCTCTGGTGAGGGCGGGCCAGGGGGCGGGACTCGCGGGAACCTGAGCTGTTGAGGGTCCGCTCGCGGCTACTCCAGAGGCCAGCCGCTCTATGCAGGCATCACTCAGACCCTGAGCTCTGAACTCTGGTCCCGATCCATCCCTGCTACAGCGGCTCGGGATCTTAATGGCTCGGGCCATGCCGTCGACCCCCTGGGAAAGTGATGGGAGCCACGAGTGGGCGTCCCAGGTCGGGCTAATTCCGGCGCCCCTCTGTGCTCTCTCTCAGCGTGCTGAGCTACGTGGCTGGCATCGCCTGGTTTTTGGCGCTGGCTTTCCCGCCGCTAACCCAGCGCACTTACATGTCGGAGAACGCCATGGGCTCCACCATGGTAGAGGAGCAGTTTGTAGGTGGAGACCGCGCCCGGAACTTTGCCCGGGATTTCGCTGCCCACCGTAAGAAGTCGGGGTGAGTGCCTAGTAGAGGGCTGGGGACTTCAGGGGCAGCCGAGACCAGGGATCTCTGCTCAGAGGCTATCTTTGTGTCTCCAGGTCTCTGCCAGTGGCCTGGCTGGAGCGATCGATGCGATCCGTAGGGCTGGAGGTCTACACTCAGAGCTTCTACCGCAAACTGCCCTTCCCGGATGAGACCCACGAGCGCTATGTATTGAGGGAAAGGGGTGTGCTCGGGAGAAAAGCACTTTAGAAGGAAGGGTGGCTGGGCCGGGTGTCTTGTTGAAGTGCCCTGCAACCAAGAAACTCAGTGGGAGGGAGGGTCTGAAAACCTCTGGTGGTGAGCATTGTGGTGCCAGGAAAGAAGGCAGGCTTCAGCCTGTTCCGTGTAGGGTCTACTGAGCCATTCCCACGCGCACTTTATGCAGATGGTGTCGGGTACCAATGTGTATGGCATCCTGCGGGCCCCACGTGCTGCCAGTACTGAGTCCCTGGTACTTACTGTGCCCTGTGGTCCAGACTCCACAAATAGCCAGGCTGTGGGGCTGCTGTTGGCACTTGCTGCCCATTTCCGAGGTGAGACCCTGGGGCTCTCTGGTCAGGGAGGGTTTGACCAATGTCCCAGGCCCTGCTGACCCTGCCTTTGGACTCTAGGGCAGATCTACTGGGCCAAAGACATAATCTTCCTGGTAACAGAGCATGATCTTCTGGGCACTGAGGCTTGGCTTGAAGCCTACCATGACATTAATGTTACAGGTAAGGGTTGCTCTCGTCTGGCTCCTGTCTCTCTTCGTGTCAGCTATCCTCACTAGTGCCCCCTCTAGTGCTCATTGCTTGCTCCTACAGGCATACAGTCGTCTCCCCTGCAGGGAAGGGCTGGAGCCATTCAGGCTGCTGTGGCCCTGGAACTAAGCAGTGATGTGGTCACCAGCCTCGATGTGACTGTGGAGGGACTCAATGGTCAGCTGCCCAACCTTGACCTGCTCAACCTCTTCCAGACCTTCTGCCAGAAAGGGGGGCTGTTATGTACACTCCAGGGCAAGGTGGGACCACCTGCTTGGGAGCATGGGGCCTGTGGTAAGGGGTGACTCTGATCCTGTGCCCATGCCTCCAAAGCTGCAGCCCCAGGACTGGACATCACTCGAAGGACCATTGCAGGGTCTGCAGACCCTGCTACTCATGGTTCTGCGGCAGGCCTCTGGCCGGCCCCATGGCCCCCATGGCCTTTTCCTGAGGTACCGAGTGGAGGCCCTGACCCTGCGTGGCATCAATAGCTTCCGTCAATACAAGTATGATTTGGTGGCAGTGGGCAAGTAAGTCTCTGGACCCCTTTCCATGTTGAAGCAGAGTCTAGCTGGGGTGAGGATGGCTGATCCTGACCTGGCTGTGCTCCGCAGGGCTCTGGAGGGCATGTTCCGCAAACTCAACCACCTCTTGGAGCGCCTGCACCAGTCGTTCTTCTTCTACCTGCTGCCAGCCCTCTCCCGCTTCGTCTCCATCGGCCTCTACATGCCTGCCGCTGGCTTCCTGCTCCTGGTCCTTGGACTCAAGATATCCTCTACCCTCGTTCTCTCTGCTCACTTGCGGCCAGCCTCCAGTCCCTCTAACTATGAGCTGGGGATAGTCCTTCATCCTGCTATGGGGGTGGGGAAGTAAGCCCGTGATCTTCCATCTAGCAAATCCCATCCAATGTCTTGTTGGAGTCCTTGACTTGGCCCATGCCCTGGAGCTGTGGATGCAGTTACATGAGGCAGGAGTGAACCCTGAGGAAGCTGGGAAGGCTCCTGGCCCTGGGTCTCCACCCTTGGCAGCACAGGTAATATTATACTCCATTGCTGTGACAGTGGGTTTCTGAAGTCCCCAGCACGGCTTTCTGTTACCACATGGCCTCAGCTGGAGGGTTCCCACAAGTCCTTGGGGGGCTCCCCTATGCTTTTGGCTAACTCCAAGTTCCCATGTGCTCTGCAGGGCGTGGGCCTGGCCTCGCTTATGGCACCCCTACTGATCTCTCAGGCCATGGGTCTGGCCCTCTATGTCCTACCTGTGCTGGGCCAACATGTAGCTGCTCAGCATTTTCCAGTGGCTGAAGCTGAGGCTGTCGTGTTGACGCTGCTAGCAATTTATGTGGCTGGCCTAGCCCTTCCACATAACACCCACCGGTGAGCAGCTGGGCTGGACAGAGGGAGGTGCCCCCCTCTGCCAGATACTTAGATGGCTTCCGGATTACCCTTGAACTTCTCACCTTGTAGAGTGGTCAGCTCACAGGTCCCAGACAGGGGCTGGATGGCACTGAAGCTGGTGGCCCTGATCTACCTAGCCCTGCAGCTGGGTTGCATCGCTCTCACTAATTTCTCCCTGGGCTTCCTGCTGGCCGCCACCATGGTCCCGGCTGCTGCACTCACCAAGCCCCATGGACCCCGGTATGTGCTGACCAACTTCTTCTCTACCAGAACCTTTACCCCTCGTCAGAGCGAACCCTTATCCATTCAGTTCTTGGCATTCACCATAGTACATACTTAAATGTTGCCCTTCCTCCCAGGCCACTCTATGCTGCCCTGCTGGTGGTGACAAGCCCAGCAGTCACACTCCTTGGTAGCCTGTTCCTGTGGCGAGAACTGCAGGAGGTACCGCTGTCTCTGGCAGAGGGCTGGCAACTCTTCCTGACAGCACTGGCCCAGGGCGTGCTGGAACACTACACCTATGGTGCCCTCCTCTTCCCAATACTGGCCTTGGGTCTGTATCCCTGCTGGCTGCTTTTCTGGAATGTTCTCTTCTGGAAGTAAGATCTCTAGAGCAGAGATCCCCATGCCTCCGTTCTACCTCCTCCCTGGGAAATAAACAAGATCTCTGTTTCTGTTCTTTGGGACCCTGGCCCTCTATCTACTCAGAGACCCTAGCAGTTGGCTAGGCATTCCTCCTCAGCTCTCCGGAGGAGCCACCCCGGTGCTCCTCTCCTGATGGGTGGAGTAGGAGCCTGGCCCCATCAGCATCTGGAGGAGAGCCTCAAGTGCAGAGCCACCCCCACCTTCACACACAGTCCTGCAGGGTGGGTACCCGGGTACCAGTGCAGTGCTCCTCAGTGCCGTGCTAGAAATAATTTGTGGCAGCCAGAGTTTGAGGGTCTGACAGGAACTGAGGCACCCAGAGACCACGCAGCACCATCTTTGGTCTGCGTTAAGACGAGCTGGAGGCTTGGGGTTTAGGCCATGTTTCTAGCCAAGGCTAGGATTTTAGTGTGGGCTATATATGGAGTAGGAGGGACACCAGGCTCCACTTACACTAGCACAAGCCAAGGTGAGGTGCCCACTAGAGGCAGAACTCGAAGTCTGGCTAGTACCCAGAAACAGTAGACTAAGGCCAGCACAGAAGGCGGCAGGTCAGGACAGAATCCTGAGCAGGAACTGCAGTACCTTTTGTGGAAGAAGGAAAGAATGATGTGATGTCATCAGTGATGTCAGGACGTGTCGGAAACTGTGGGGCCTAACAAAGCTGCTCTACCCAAGAAGGCTGGAGAGTCTACTCAGACCCTCTTGGACGCCTCTGATGGGGCCTGGCTTCTCAATATTGGTTCCTTTTGGCCTTTGTGATTCTCAAATTCTTTTTCACTTGGAGCCAAAGCTCAGTAGGTAAAGTCAACTGCTGCTAGTCTGACAACCTGACTTTGATCCTAGGGACCCACATGGTGGAAAGAGAGGGCCAGCTCCCACAAGTGGTCCTCTGACCATTCGTGCACTGTGACATGCATATAGCTATATACACAAATTTTTTCTTTAAATTTTAAAGTTTCTTTAGGGAGGAGATAATGGAGGGGAAACTGCAGTCAGGATGTAATGTATGCGAGAAGAATAAATAAAAAATAAAAATTTCTTTGGGATCTACCTGGACCCCATTGATCTACCTGGGCAGGAGCCTATGGATTACACATGGAGGGAATGTGTGAGAACCCATTGTGGCAAGTAGCCTTGTAATTGAGTCCAGTCTCTTACCCTTAAGGCCCTTCTCCAACCCTGCTTGCTTCCTGTCTCTGTCCTCAGGAGTGCTATATCCTGGGTACATTGTAGGCCTTGCTCTATGTAGTTACCTAGGAAACCTTGTCTGTGTGCCTTTTGTCTTTGAACTGTCATCTGGTACAAAATTCCCCTCCCTGCATTTTGGCTGGTTTTGGCCTCAGCTGTCTTTAACAGAATGTTAGTAGTCACTTAAAACACAAGTGGACATATATTTATTTAGGGAACATACACAGGAAGAAAGCTAAACCATCATTTCACATGCGTTCTGAACATATCTAGAGTGTTTCTCATCTACATGAATGTTGAACAGTAGAATAAACGTTTGTTTGGGAGGTATAAATTTGTTGTGATTTTCACTAATGTATACATTTTCCCCCAAAATGTGAGGTGTAGGCATGGTGGCATGGCTGTAATAATCTTAACCCTCTTCTGTGCAAAAACAGAGTGACCATGAGATTGAGGCCAAACAATAGGGGAAGCAGTGGAGTGGACAAGATGATATATTCATATGGTCCTAGCTACTTGGAAGGCCTTGGTGCAAGCAGATTACAAGACCCTTGTAGTTTGAGGCAAGTTTGGGCAACAAAGGAAAACACTGTCAAAACATGTCATGACTGTAATCCTAACACACATCTTGAGGCTGGCATATTCTGAGCCTGGCCTGTGTCGTTGACACACATAAAGGGTATAAAGGTATAATTGAGACGTGACAGGAAGAAGTGTAAAGTCCTAGATGTATCCTGTTGGGGCTGGCACAGCTGTACTTGCCCCTTGACATTCCATTTTGCCTTTTTTAGTCTAGAATCCAACTTGGATGTCACCAGATCACCCTGAATGAAACTTCTAGGCCTACTCAGTGGGACACAGTCATGGTGTGTTATGGCTAGAGGGGTGGAAATAAGGGCACCTTCAGAGAAGAGTCCTTCCCCAGAGAGACCGCTCTTTGGCCCACTTTCGCTTTCTGAAGTTACGGTTGGAACACAAGAAGTCTGAAAGTTGGGACATAGTGCACTGCTGGGGTGGAGGTGGGAGCGGTGGGTGACAGCAGGGTGCTCTGGATTCCTGAACAAGGCCTAACTTGGGGAGAGGAACAAATTCTACCTTGTATGTGGTGATTCCTAATTATCACTCAGCAGGAAGTACAGTTTATTTAAAGACCCATAGGGTGCAAGCTGAACAAGTTTAGAAATATTGGGTTTGGGGGATAATAGCTATAAGGAAAGCTTAACTCTGGTGTATCCCCATACTGACGGAGACTGGGATCATGAGAACTTACATGGAAAACGTGTGTGTTTCGTTTGTGTGTGTGTGTTTCACAAATCACATAACTATGTCCTGGATTTTGTTTTGTTTTGACTTTTTGGTTATGAGCCTAGCCTTTATTTGCTCTTTGAGACAGTCTCCAACTCCCTATACAGCCGAGCCTTGAATTCCTGCTCCTGCGCCTATCTCCCAATCCACAGACCACTGTCCTGGAATCAGGAGATAGAAACATTAGCCAAAGCTCTTGGATCCCCACTAGAGTATACCTGGGTAGCTGCATCTGAGTAATCCAGAGGTAACGGGGAAGTTAGAGATATCACTTGATCCCAGCCTATTGTTTAACCAGAGATCTTATTGGATGTGTCATATAATTGAAGGGACTTGGGGAGGTGTTCTCATTTGGTTACTGCTAGCCTTCACATACCAGGGTATTAGCACTATAGAAACTGTTTTCCTTTTTTCCCCCCTGCAAGGTTCCAGGGTAAAGCCAAGCAAAGGCAGGATATTTCATTTGCTGAATGGAGGAGGGAGGAGGGGAGTAAGGAGGAAAGAGTTCAGGAAGGACACCCCAGAAAGAGACTAAGGGCCATCCTCAGCAGCCACATCCTGGGTCCCCACTAAACCCAGAAAACCAGGGGAGATGGGAGAGGTACCAGGGGATCAACTCTGCACTAATGTCTGTGGGAACCTGAATTCTCTTGTTTAATGCTTCTATTTTTCTGCCTGTGTTTCCTGAGTGCTTGCTCTCAGCAGAGGACAGGTAGGACAGCAGGCATTTTGATGACAGCTGGCCTTCTAGGCAAGATGTACCCTTGAGAGGACAGTAACAGTTCCTTGCACTACCAGGATGGCTTCTCTAGTCCAAGACCTGAAGAGAAAGGAACTGGCTATGGAATGGAGCAGAGGAGAGATCAACAAGGTCCTGCGGGAAGTGAGCTGCCTGAAAAACTGGGAAGCCCATGCTGCTGCACAGCAAAGGACGTGTGCTGGAGGGGACAAACTAATGCCATGGGACCGCCTTCAGCCAATGGCCTTTGAGATGCTGGCCCACTTTGGGCGTGATCTTTGGTACTATATGTGCAGAGGTAGGGGCGTGAGCGAGCCCCTTGGCTGCTGGATTCAGTTCCTGTTTGCCTCTCAAGCAGAGGACTGCTGATCTGTGAGTCTACGCCTAAATAAAGAGACCTTTATTATACTCCATTCCGAGCTAGTGTAGGACAACTTTATTATAATCAATTACGCCTGGTGTCTACATGGGTTGGAGCAGGGTAGAGCACGGACCCGGGACAGCTCAAAAGGTCTGCGACCCTGGCCCGCATAGCTTAAAACCTCTGCACCTGAGCAACATGGCAATTTCCCCGCAGCCTACCCACCCACGCAGCTTTCCCGCTTACAAACTGGCTTTCCAGTTTGGGTTTGCGGCTTGCAAGCTCTGGGTTCCTTGATGTTCTGGCCACCAAAAAAACCCTCTCTGAGTACGGAATTAATTGTTCTTCACCCGATACTGTTTAAGCCACCACTACAGCAGATCCAAGCGAGACTGTTCACAGGGTCCCTGGTCCATTTCTCCACCATAAGCCCACAACCACGACACCTGCTGGCCAATAAAATATTATACCTTCAGCAATTTACTAAAAACTCATAACAGTTAATAATTGTCGCTCCCCACCTCGTCCAGCAAGGATGACACGACCACCGGAGCTCTTCTTGCAGCAGTTTTCAGGACTTTATTTACAGCAATCTATCTCCTTCTCCTTCTTCTTCTCCTTCTCTTTCTCTCCTCTCTCCCCAGGCAAACCTCTCCCAGCCCTTAAGTAGGCATGGGCTGCCAATCCCGGATTGCCAGGTGGGCACTGCCCATAGGCCCACGCATATGCAGGCAGCTGATAATCATTGCGTGATCATAGCATAGGTCAGACTTTAGCCATAGGAGTTGATTATACATCTCCATCAGGTGTGATTCCATGCAGCTCGCTACAAATAATAAATAAATAAACAAATGTAAACATTGTATAATGGCAGACAATTTCACCACCCAGGAATTTAATAACCTTTTTTCTTTCTACTCTGGATGGTATTCTTCAAGGATTATGTGGTTTTTCTGGTATGCCCATTTCTGTGATAATCGGACTTAGCTTTGTTCTTCATGTTATATCCTTACAGAAATGGTTTGATAACAAAGTCAAGAATGAGGCACCTTGCAGACTAAGAATGAACAGCGAGCTGACAGGGTTTATTTATACTATTGAAAATCAAAAGCTAGCTGAAAAATTAATACCATTAAAAAGGATAACATTACTTTGACAGGCAAAATTCAAACCTTACAAAAGGGTGCTAAAAAATGTCTAAAAGAATTCATACTGTTAAAACTGACAATCAAAATCTGTCAAAAATTCATGATAAGTTAGCAGATAGAGTATCTCTCCGGGAGAATGGAAACATTTGGGGAGGGGTTTTGCTCTTGTTTCCACAGGAGAAGAAAAGCTACGGATAACATCAAAATTAATAAAGATTCAGTTTGAAAAAGAGAAACCTCTTGAGAAAGAGAAAATGACAGCTCATCTACAGAGGTGACAATCATGACACTGGGTCATACAGTACTTGTGTCAACTGCCAAACTATTTTTCAAATGAGTTAAACCACCTTAGGTTCCCACCAGAACTGTATAAGGACTCCAATTTCTCTACATATTGTGTTGGTTAAATGAGACTGGCCCCCAGAGGCTCCTGTATTTAAATAGTTGGTCCCTAGTTGGTGGACTGTCACGGGAAGGGTCAGAAGGCCTGGCCTTACTGGAGCTGTGTCATTGGAGGTTTCAAAAGCTCAGGTCAGGCCCAGGCACTGCCTCTCTGCCTCCAGCTCTCAGATTAGGACATGAGCTCTCCGCTCTGCACTGCACCATGCATGTTGTCTGCCGCCCTGCTTCCCACCCTCTGAGACTGCAAGCAAGCCCCCAATTAAATGGTTTCTTTTGAGTTGCCTTGGTCATGGTGTCTCTTCACAGCAATAGAAAACTAAGCCACTTGGTCACTGTCCATTTTGTTGCTTACAACAAAGTCTAGTGGGTATGAAATTCCACTAAGTTGGCTTAAATTTCTGAGTCTAAGGCAGGACTTCCATGGGACTAATTCTAATAATTGACTCTTCATTTCCAATTTATAGGTCAGGCTTTCTTATTTTTTGAAAACTGATATATCCGGGCTGGAGAGATGGCTCAGTGGTTAAGAGGCGCTCTTCCAGAGGTCCTGAGTTCAATTCCCAGGAACCATATGGTGGCTCACAGCCATCCATAATGAAATCTGGTGCCCTCTTCTGGCCTGCAGGCAGACATACAGGCAGATTACTTTATACATGATAAATAATAAAGAAGATATATGGATCAGATAAATTGTTTCATGTGGTCACACTCATCTTTAGAGTCACCCTAAAAGTAATGGCAAAGGAATTCCTGAAGCGCAGAACTCCAAACCACCCACACATGTTACCAATTTGGATTTTTTTTTTTTAAAAGAAGCACCAAATGCCTGGTCGATCAAAGGCAGTTTACATCTAGAGGGAGCTGCAGCTTTGTGATGGACAGCAAATCATGGGGTATGTTCTCAGTGAGGAAGTCGAGTTTATATATGGAGTTTGTATGAAAGCTTAAAAGGAATTTGGTCAGGGAGAGTTTCTACGCCCGGTCGCCACTACAGTCGCCGCACTAGGCCTGGACGGGCGAGCGACTTTTATTAGATCTCTGGGAGCCTGCCAGAGACTCAACTGGAGGGGAGGAATCCACGGAGTCAGGGTGAAGAACCTGGGACTATAGTAAAGAAACTCGCCGGCTGCAACGAAGGACGTAACGAGAAAGAAAGAGCAAACACAAACAACAACAAAAACAGGTGTTGTTACTGCAATCAGAGTCGCAGCCAGGCTCAGCGGTAATTTCCCGGTGGACTAGAAGAGCGGGACAAGGGCAGCCCTGGACCTCTGATGGACAGTTCCCTAGTCAGCTCCGCCTGGACCCGCCCACTGCCTTGTCTCGCGCGGTCTGAGCTCTCGTCCGCCCGCACGGGCCGACGGGAACGGCGGCCGCACTAAAGAGGGCCGACATGGCGGCGGCGGCAGCTTCGCTTCGCCGCTCGGTGCTGGGTCCCCGGGGCGTGGGGCTTCCAGGTGCAAATGCTCCGGGCCTGCTGGGCGGCGCGCGGTCCCGGCATCTTCCATTACGGACACCGCAGGTGAGTACTGGCGCTGGCCTTGGCCACCGCGCGCCCCTCAGCCCTGAAGGTCACGGCGGGGAGGCTCCCGGTGCGCGCGGGCATCGGTCCCCCACGTACCTCCTACGACTCGGCAGGGTCCCCACTGACGGGTCGGCGCACTCGGGAAGCCAGGCTGGGTGCCCACGCCTCGGAGCGACAGGGCACGCTGGTCTGATCCCAGGGTCCGGCTGTGGTGGGGTCGGGACGGGAGATTCCTGCAAAGGGCTCGCCCAGAACGACGCCCGAAGCCAGCTGTCTAGACCTGGCTGATGGCCTGAAGTGACCCCAGCCTGACCTCAGCCGGCTGCGGGTGACCTTGGTCTGCTGCCGCAGTCTTGGTCACTTAGGCCTGTCTCCCGGTTCATGCTCCGAGAGCATTCCTCACCTGCGCTACAAAGCCGAGCTGGGGCTGAGGAGTCGGCTGCACTAAGGGATGCGGCAGACAGCGGGCCTCTGGCGCTCTGCGGGCGGTGGCTAGTGCTGGGTGGCTGAGCGGAAGAGATGGGCGCCCATTCAGATCCCCAGGTGGGCGGGTGGGGTCTTGGCAGGTGCTGAGCGGGGCTCTTGCAGGCAGTGTCCTTGTCCTCGAAGTCTGGCCCCTCCCGGGGCCGGAAGGTGATGCTGTCAGCGTTGGGCATGCTGGCGGCTGGGGGTGCAGGGCTAGCTGTGGCTCTGCATACTGCTGTGAGTGCCAGTGACCTGGAGCTGCACCCCCCCAGCTACCCATGGTCTCACCGTGGCCTCCTCTCCTCCTTGGACCACACCAGGTGGGTGTGTAGCGGCGGGGTTGGGGGTGGACTTTTCTGGGTGAACGGGAATCTTAAGTTTCTCTCATCCTTTTTCTCTTTAGCATCCGTAGGGGTTTCCAGGTATACAAGCAGGTGTGCTCTTCCTGCCACAGCATGGATTATGTGGCTTACCGCCATCTGGTGGGAGTGTGCTACACGGAGGAGGAAGCGAAGGCGCTGGCTGAGGAGGTGTGGGGCCAAGAGAAGGTGGAGGATACAGGGATTGGGTCTTCTACTGTGAGGGATTGAAGGACTGTAATGGGATTATTGGTTACAGGTGGAAGTCCAGGATGGCCCTAATGAAGATGGGGAGATGTTCATGAGGCCTGGGAAGCTGTCTGACTATTTTCCAAAACCATACCCCAACCCTGAGGCTGCCAGAGCTGCTAACAATGGAGCCTTACCCCCAGACCTCAGCTACATCGTGCGAGCTAGGTACATGGGCTGCCCTTAGTGCAGGGTCTGCAAACAGGGAGGGAAATTAGCCTTGTGGTAAGGACTGAGCCACGGGTCTGCTTCTAGGCATGGTGGTGAAGACTATGTATTTTCCTTGCTCACTGGGTACTGTGAGCCCCCCACTGGGGTGTCATTGCGAGAAGGCCTGTACTTCAACCCTTACTTTCCTGGCCAGGCCATTGGCATGGCTCCTCCCATCTACAATGAAGTCTTGGAGTATGATGATGGTGAGTGTCCTTGACCATGGGTCCTTTCCTATTCCCAGCATGTTTCCCTTATATTCCTGGGTCTAGAGGTCTGCTCCCCTCTTACGTGCAATGTTTGTTGACTGTACATATCTAAAAAGGCTTTGGGAACAACTTCATAGTCCTGTAGGGTTCCTATCCCTTTAAAGCCTTGTAATGGACAGTCCCTGCCTCTGTGGAGTACAGTGCACAGAGGGTTGCCCTGGATTGACACAAGCTCCCAAAGGTAGCTCTCACCATTTGTCCTTGGCCCAGGCACCCCAGCTACCATGTCGCAAGTAGCCAAGGATGTCGCCACTTTCCTTCGATGGGCATCGGAGCCAGAACATGACCATCGAAAACGCATGGGGCTCAAGGTGAAGGGTTGGGAAGGGTCACAGTGGGCATAGAGAAGGGGTCTTTCCTGTCTACCTTTTCTGAACTTGGCTTTGTTCCCAGATGTTGTTGATGATGGGCTTGCTGCTGCCCCTGACCTATGCCATGAAGCGGCATAAGTGGTCAGTCCTGAAGAGCCGAAAGTTGGCATACCGGCCACCCAAGTGACCCTGTCCAATATCTGCTTGTCATCTTGCCTGAACAAGCCCTCAGCAGTCCAGGAACAGTCCTAGGCCTTTCAGGCCTAGCCCCTTTTCATCTGATACACAGAAATGGGGTAGGAGACCAGACTCTTGCTTCTGATCTTCCTTCAGCCCTCATTGTGGGAATAAATTAAGTTTCTCAACATACACATTTTAGCTATTCAATGACTGAAACCCAAATTGCCAAGGAGCCCTGGTACCCATATTTCCCTGCAATATTGTTCCTTCCTTATCTAGTATCTGGGCATTATAACTGTGGGCCAGAATGCAAAAATTGGCTGCTAAGAGCAATACCATTCAGATTAGAGAGATGGCTTAGCAGTTAAGAGCACTGGCTGCTTTTCTAGAGGACCCAGGTTCAGTTTGCAGCAGTCACAACTCCAGTCCCAGGGGATCTGAAACCCTCTTCTGGCCTCCAAAGGCACTGCGTGAATGTAGTGCAAAGGCGTTCCTATGGCAACAACCACCGCCCTACCCCCAGTCTCAAAATATTTTATTTCTGAAAAAGCAGCACTGCACTGTTGAACAGAGTGGCTGTGCCTTGGCAGAGCTAGAAAGGGTTCCCACTTCCACACTGATGGCAGCAGGGAGCCTTCAGATCTTCAGGAAGACCTAGAGCAGCATCATTGGTAGAGCAGTGCTATCTTGGCAGGGCGGGGGATGAGGAAGTTCTCAGAAATGTTGAGTAGTCAGGCAGAGGGGATCTGGGATGTTTTAGTCTTGGCTGAACAGATAAAAGGGTTGTGCTGGAAATATATGTGGAAGTGTCTGGTATTTATCAGGGAATGACACCTAGTAGTCTCCAGGGCAGTTAGGTAGTACATCTAGGCCAAACTGGCCGCAACTAGATTCATAAAGCAGCAGCACTTCTATTCATAAAGAGCGGTGACAGATGGTTGTCAGGATCACAAAGGCATGACTCCCCATGCTAAAGCATCCCTTTGGTGAAGGAGAAATGCCGAGTCCCATTGCTGGTTTCATACTGGCTGAAACAGCTGAAAATAGTGGTTGGACTATAGGATTCAAGAAGGGCAGCAAAGGGCCAGGGTTAGTGAGAGGAACTCCTAGCAGATTAGCAGTCTGAGGAGCCCTTGTAGGCTTGAAGGCTCTAGAAAGACCCTAGTACCATGATCTGTGACCACTGGAACTTTAGTCTAAATCTACTCTTGAGTAGTCTCCTGGTTGTGGTTTGGGGAGCTTCATCTGCAACTGAGGGGTAGACTCTGTTTCCTTGCTCCCAGGCAGCTGGACTAGTACAGCTCTGCACCAAGACTAGGACACAGGCTGGTTCTTGTGTGTCTTTAATTACTGGCTTGTGGCCCTTGTTCCTTAACAGTGCATCTCTGTCCCCAACAAGCAGAGGTTCCCTGCGACGTTTGAGTGATGGTGGTGGTTCAGGGACTTGGGCCTGTGACAGGAAGGCCATTGTCTCTGTAACCTGGAGAAGAAGATAGGTTATTTCTATTTGTTCTATATTGTATCCCCTCATCCCTACCCAACCTCTTGTACCTTTGGTGTCTTCTAGGTGGAGGCCGTAGTAAGGGGATCCCGAGTACAGGGCCTTTGGGTGCTACACATCTCACAGCCAGGGCGGTTTGAGGCATTGATGAAGGTGCAGGAAGGGCAAGACCAGCCAGGCTGGGAAGATGGGAAGACCGTTGATGCATCCCAGCTCCTTCCAGTGCCCACAGCTGCCCATATCTAGCCCACTCCCAGAGGTTCGGTTATTTGCCCACCTGAGGGGGATTTGGGAGACTGGAACTGGTTGGCTGGAGGGTATGAGGCTGCTCCAATGACTGAGGAAACAAGCATCCTAATTTCCCATCCATCTTGGAATGTTGAGGGCTATGTCCTGTGACAGAGGAGAAGGCTCAGGGCCATCTCAAAACTACACCCCACCTCTCTTACCACCATTAAGAACTAACCTGAAGCTTCTCGGGGGGGCTGAGAGCAAGTAGAGAAAAGCAGGGTCCCCATCTTGCGAG
>JABTXL010006137.1:0-20787 GCA_025134845.1 Neodon shergylaensis | reverse complement strand
CACACACACACACACACACACACACACACACACACACACACACACACCACAGAGATAGAGAAATAAAAATATAAAAATCTTTTATAAATCAAAGTATAATCAGCAGAAGCACACTTTCAGTGGTGTTTCTGATGAGCATTTCCAGAGAGGATTACTGAAAAGGGAAGACTCACCCTGAAATGGGGTACCCCTTCCCATGGGCTGGGGCCCCAAACAGAAAGAGAAAAAAGGAAGAAGCCAGATGAGTACTGCTAATTGTGTTTCTCTGCTCTTTGGTCACCTGCTCCTGCCACATGAACTCCACTATGCCTTCCTGCCATGATGGACATCATCCTCTCAAACTGAGTCAAAGTAAAGCCTCCTCCCAAATCTGCTTTTTGTCAGGCATTAGATTATAGCAACAAGAAACTTGATAAGGTCCCTGAATCCTCAATCTATCCAGATGTGTGTTCTACAGCTAGAGTATGGGGTCAAAGCCAGAGGGGGGTAGGGGAGTGGCCTCAGACCCTGAACCTGATGAAGCCACGTTGAGGTCCTTGTTCCTAAGGGGTGGAAGGACACTCTTACTAGGAGACATGGTGAGGACTCTGGAAGCAGCAGCAGCCACCAGCCTCCTCTGGACTCCTCAGGCTGAAGACCAGCATCATTCTGGCTGTTCCAAGTTGCTGAGGCTGGCACCACCCAGTAGGGAAGGCCTTTGGACTTGCTGAGGCAATTCAGTATAGTCATCTGTGGTAAGGACCAGCAGGACACAAGAAAAACAACCCCAACCCAACAGGGACAGCAGGTGCTGGGGCCACCGAGGTAGGAAGACCTAGCCTACTGGCCAAGGGGAGTGGCTTAGTCCAGCTGCTGAGGATCAAGGCTGAAGATGGCTCAGCCAAGCTGCATCAGCAGGGACTGACTCCTATAACCGGTGCCCAGCCATCACGAAAGTACAACCATTGTAATGGGGGTGTTGGAACTGTTAGTATTAGGGTCCCTTAGACTATTTCTCCAGCCCGACACAGAAGACCCAGTTTACCTGCTGTCTTGTAGAAAAATGTTGACAGTCCTCTCATTGAAGTGTGGGATCCAAGTGCCCACACTGGTTTTGTGTGTCTTGGAAAGTTCATCTTTGGGACCCATCCATCCTCTCTTCACACTCCTATATATACTCAGCTCACTGTTTTTAATTTATAAGGTTGGGTAGTGACATGCATTTCTTTATGCACTAATGGGAGCTGTATGATGGGGAACTGCAGGTGAAAAGGGTGAGCTCCTTGCTAATGATCATGACCATTCTGAAACAGATACCATGAGGAGAGGTGCTAGATGTGGGCGGGGGAGAGGCTCTCTCTTTCCTTCCTGCAGACACAGCATCCTTTCTATTGCCTGGACTGACATGAGAGATTGGCACATACAGCGAGAAATGCAAGAATAACAAGACTGTTAGGTCAGAGATCCCTACCTGCTCTAGTTCCCAGAAATTGGGCCATGCCCCCTACAGTCTCTCTAGGGACAGAGCTGATAAAAACCTGCTACAGCCCTGCAACTCTCAAGAGTTCTTTCCCTCCCATTCCCAAACATAAGACATGAGTTTTTGCTAGACTTGGTTTTTACATTTTATTATCTGGGGGAGGGGCAGTGAATGTGCCTGCCAGTGTGGGCATGAGGTCATTAGATGACAGCCTCTGTAAGTAGTAGTTCTCTCTCCACCATATGGGTCCTGCTCATTTTTAGTTTATTTTATTTGAGACAGGTTTATCTGTGTAGCCCTGGCTGTCCTAGAATCCACTCTGTAGACCAGGTTGGCCTCAAACTCACAAAAACCTGCCTGCTTTCGCCTCCCAAGTGCTGGGACTAAAGGCTTTTGCCACCACACCTGGCTGATGTGATGTTCTAACTCCAACCCTTGGGAACTGAATATTCTTTCCCTTCAGGCCCCTGTCATACTGCACACGGAGATAAGTCACTGGATAAAGACACTCTCATCAAGTCTGACAACCTAAGTTCAATCTTCGGAACCCATACAAAGGTGAAAGAAAAACATTGATTCCACAAAGTTCTCTTCTCACCTCTACATGCAAGCATGAACACGAATAACTAAGAATGTTTCTTTAATTGCCAGGTGTGGTGGAGCACTAAGCACACAGAGGCAGCAGGATCTCTGGGTTCTAAGCCAGATGGGAGTACAACAAGACATCATCTTAAAACACACATACACACCACAAACAACCACCACAAAATTATTTACTCTGGGTGAGAAAAGATAACATACTTAGAATCCAGACTCATGAGCCCCTCACTAGGAACAGCATCCCTTAATTATAAGCCCCTGGGACACATCAGGCAGTATAAGAGGACATGGTGGGGATATAATCTGCTCTATCTACCCCATGGGTATGAAGCAGACAACAAAAACATTAACTCCAAGCTGGATGTTGTGGCAGGAACTATAATCACAGCACTAGGAAGGCTCTGGTCGGAGGACTTATCAGTTCAAGGCCAACCGAAATACATAAAAGCTCAAAAAAAGCAACAATTATAACAACAAAACAAACTGAGATTCATATTAACACTCCAAAAAGCAACAACAAAATCTATTTGAGTTTCTTATTTTGTGAGTAAAAACACTCCAAAGAAAGTGAATACTAGACGATCCTATCTTAAAAAATAATTAGAACTCCAGAAGCTGAAGCTGCTATACAGCTGCACATTCAATTGCGGGCGTTTTGTGCTTGCAGTCATGAGGTGGAGAAAACTTGCTAGCCACGGTAAGGGAGGGAAAGTTATGGAATTAATCAAGCAAATGAAAAAAAAACCTAAAAACTAAAAACGGCTCCACAAAGAAAATAATGACGTGTATCACAAAAAATTATGGTTGGCCAGGCGGTCGTGGCTCACACCTTTAATCCCAGACTTGGAAGGCAGAGGCAGGCAGATCTCTGTAAATTTGAAGGCAGCCTGGTCTACAGAGTGAGTTCCAGGGCAGCCAGGAGAGAAATTTTGTCTCGAAAACGAAGCAAACAAACAAAAAACACAACCACAAAAAAAGTGCTTAAACTGACCACTGTAAAAAAAAAAAAAAAACAAAACCTACACGGTTGAAAAGCCAAAAATGCAAAGGTTCAATTCCCAGCACTCATAAAGTGGCTCACAACTGCCTGTAACTCCTGTTCTAGGGAACTTGATGCCTTCTTCTGACCTCCACGGGACGAGGCGCATAAATGGAGAACAGACATAAAATCCAAGTAAAACATTCATACAATAAAAATAAAGATATGCAATTAAAAAAAGAAGGCCAAAAACTTGTCTCCGCTGGGATGAGAGCCTCCAACAAACCAAAGATGTCCAAAGAGAAGCCCGTCTTCAGGGCCTTCCCACTTCGTCGACCCAAGAAGAGCTGAAAAAACGGCTCGGCTCAGGCCTTCGGTTTCCAGGCCCAGAACGACCTAACCGGACGTCTAGGAAGCCGACGCTGCGGCGATCCGTAGCTGTATCGAACCGGAAGGGGAGGAGTTCAACGGAAGTTGTTCACCGAGCCCGAAATAGGAACGGACCGCCGGAAGCCGCAGGTGCTAGAGGCCCGAGTCGCTAGCATTGTGCTCTCGGAGGCGGAGGGAGGAGCGAACATCATGGCCGGGCTGGAGCTGCTCTCCGATCAGGGTTACCGGATAGACGGTCGGCGCGCGGGGGAGCTGCGCAAGATCCAAGCGCGTATGGGTGTGTTTGCGCAGGCTGACGGCTCGGCTTACATCGAACAGGGCAATACCAAGGCGTTGGCGGTAGTCTACGGACCTCACGAGGCGAGTAAGCGGCCGGGCGCGGGGCTTGGGGCTGCACGTCGCGGGAGTAGACCTAAACCTTATGGTTTAACTCCTCCCCGCAATAGGTCCTCATCATCTCCGAGGTGCCTCAGCCGGCCTGGAGAAGCTCCACTCCCTCTTCTCTCAGCTCAATTACTATTCTGACGTCTTGGCGGGAAGAAAACTCCCAGGCCCCCTACCAACACTCTTCCTTGCTTTTCTGCATTTACTAATTACATCAACTTTACTGAGTCTTCGACGTTGCTTGTTTCTCTACTGGAACATAAACTCCCAAGACAGGGACTTTCGATGAAATTGTCTGCCTTTATTGCTGCCTCAGTTCTGTATCGTACTAGCAAAACACGCACATCGTACAGTTTGATTAGCATTTGAGAGTTCATTCTAGGCGGAAGCCAGGATGACGGTCAGGCATATAACACATCGGGGCCGACGATTGGTAGGGAGGGGGGCAACAGATCAAATAAAGTTGAGAGGTTACCAAAGGGGTGAGGACCCAGGGACACTGAGATTTTTTTTTTTTACATGTAATGGAGAACCTCTGGAAGGTAAGTAAAATGTTAGTTGGTAGGTGACACGGATCAGATGTTTGTAAATGCGGTGGCCATAATAGGAATAATTTGGGACGAAATGAAGCAACTGTCGAACAAAGAGTTGCCTGCCAAAAGCGATATATGGCTTAGACTGAAAATCCTCCCTGCAGCTAGGATGTGGAAGCAAGAGTGGCAGCTGCTTTCTGAAGCACACGAGAGGAAGAGAAGCAGGAAGGTTGAGTCATTCAGAATGGATTGAGTGTGACCCAGGCCTGGCTCATGCGTTCTTTTCTCCTCCAGATCCGAGGCTCCCGGTCTCGAGCCTTGCCTGACCGGGCCCTAGTGAACTGTCAGTATAGTTCAGCAACCTTCAGCACAGGTGAGCGCAAACGAAGGCCCCATGGGGACCGGAAGTCTTGTGAGATGGGGCTGCAATTACGCCAGACCTTCGAGGCAGCCATCCTCACACAGCTGCACCCACGCTCTCAGATTGACATCTATGTGCAGGTGAGTTACCTGCAGCCTCACCCCCCACCCCCCACCCCCCGCACAAGGGGTGGGGCTCAGAGATATGAGGTGGGTTGAGATGTGGGTCTAAGGTCCTGATGCCCCTGCAGGTGTTGCAAGCAGATGGTGGAACCTATGCAGCATGCGTGAATGCAGCTACGCTAGCAGTGATGGACGCTGGGATACCCATGCGGGACTTTGTATGTGCCTGTTCAGCTGGCTTTGTTGATGGCACAGCCCTAGCGGACCTCAGCCACGTGGAGGAAGCAGCTGGAGGGCCCCAGCTAGCCCTGGCCCTGCTGCCAGCCTCGGGCCAGATTGCACTGCTTGAGATGGATTCGAGGCTACATGAAGACCACTTGGAACAAGTGCTGGAGGCTGCTGCCCAGGCAGCCCGAGACGTGCACACTCTGCTGGATCGTGTAGTCCGGCAACATGTGCAGGAGGCCTCTATCTTACTGGGGGACTGAGTGCCAACAACCCCATCCAGAATAAAAGCCTGTTCCTCTGCTGAACGCACCTTACTGTACAGCCCTTCAGAACAGCTCAGAGCCCTGCAGAGTGTGAACTGCTGTCCCTAAGTGGAGAGAGCATCTGTGCTAGGACGAGCAAGAGTGCCCAAGCCCTCACGCTAAGGAATGTGTATGTTCACACAGCCCATCTGGGACCTGAGCACCAGGCTGAGGTGGAACGTGACTGGCCGTGGTTGCCCATCATAGAGATGGAAGGCTAGACTAATGCAGCAGTTTTTGACATGTCGGTTTCAACCCCTTTGGTGGTCAAATATCAGATATCTACATTACAGATCATAACTAGCAAAATTATGGTGTTGAAGTAGCAACAAAATAATTTTATGGTTGGGGGTCATCGTAACATGAGGAACTGTATTAAAGGGTTGAAGCATTAGGAAGGCTGAGAACCACTGGCCTGATGTCTCCTTTCCTCAGGAATCTCCTTGGGCCTTTTCTGCCACTTACCTTGGGCTCTGAAAGGTTAACAAGCCCTTTCTGCCTCTTTGGCATCTGTCCTTAGCTGTGACCCTTACCTCTGCACCCTTCTAGATCAACTGCCTTCATTCACCCCTCCATCCTCTGACCACTGATCCACCATGCCGGTGCCTCGTGGTTGGACAAAAACGATATGATTTCCAGTTTGTAATCCACTCCCTTCCCTGTGGCCAGTGGTAGTATACCATCTTTCCAGTGCCCTTATTTGACCTTAATGACCTTGATTCTGGATCCACCACTTAGGTGAGCCCACTGTCGTCCTCCTCCCGCCCCACCCCACCCCAGATGGTTTCTCTGTAGTTTTGGAGCCTATCCTGGAACTCGATCTGTAGACCAGGCTGGCCTCGAACTCACAGAGATCCCCCTGCCTCTGCTTCCCGAGTGCTGGGATTGAAGGCGTGTGCCACCACTGCCCGGCAAACCATAGGACTGGTTCGAAGCCTGACAGTTCACGTGGGGCCCTTCTGTCATAGAACACAGTCATCCACATTTGAGTTATCTTTCCGTCGCTCAAGTTCTCCACCCACCTGCGTTACACAGCGTCTTCTCAGACTCCTGAGATAGCACACTATTGCTGCTCTATCTTCAGCTCCGCCAGGGTCCTGCCTTTCCAGAGGCTGCTCACCAGCTGGTCCACAGCCCCAGATTCCAGTTCCGCCCCGTGCCGTGACCACATCCTGTAGCTGTCCGGCCTCCTGCAGTTTGAGCATGCGCAAAGCGTGGTTCCCCCGCGGTTTCTCCCACTACCCTGCGTAGGGGCGTGACGGATCCTGGGACCGGAAGTAGGGCTGCACGGGGCGCCGGGTCTGACGGGAACCGTGCGCGCTCGGAGGTCTCCGGTGGCGGCCTGAGCGGAGCCCCCGCCCCGCCATGGGTCTCCTGTCGGACCCGGTGCGCCGGCGCGCGCTCGCCCGCTTCGTCTTGCGCCTCAACACTCCGCTCTGGTGAGGGCGGGCCAGGGGGCGGGACTCGCGGGAACCTGAGCTGTTGAGGGTCCGCTCGCGGCTACTCCAGAGGCCAGCCGCTCTATGCAGGCATCACTCAGACCCTGAGCTCTGAACTCTGGTCCCGATCCATCCCTGCTACAGCGGCTCGGGATCTTAATGGCTCGGGCCATGCCGTCGACCCCCTGGGAAAGTGATGGGAGCCACGAGTGGGCGTCCCAGGTCGGGCTAATTCCGGCGCCCCTCTGTGCTCTCTCTCAGCGTGCTGAGCTACGTGGCTGGCATCGCCTGGTTTTTGGCGCTGGCTTTCCCGCCGCTAACCCAGCGCACTTACATGTCGGAGAACGCCATGGGCTCCACCATGGTAGAGGAGCAGTTTGTAGGTGGAGACCGCGCCCGGAACTTTGCCCGGGATTTCGCTGCCCACCGTAAGAAGTCGGGGTGAGTGCCTAGTAGAGGGCTGGGGACTTCAGGGGCAGCCGAGACCAGGGATCTCTGCTCAGAGGCTATCTTTGTGTCTCCAGGTCTCTGCCAGTGGCCTGGCTGGAGCGATCGATGCGATCCGTAGGGCTGGAGGTCTACACTCAGAGCTTCTACCGCAAACTGCCCTTCCCGGATGAGACCCACGAGCGCTATGTATTGAGGGAAAGGGGTGTGCTCGGGAGAAAAGCACTTTAGAAGGAAGGGTGGCTGGGCCGGGTGTCTTGTTGAAGTGCCCTGCAACCAAGAAACTCAGTGGGAGGGAGGGTCTGAAAACCTCTGGTGGTGAGCATTGTGGTGCCAGGAAAGAAGGCAGGCTTCAGCCTGTTCCGTGTAGGGTCTACTGAGCCATTCCCACGCGCACTTTATGCAGATGGTGTCGGGTACCAATGTGTATGGCATCCTGCGGGCCCCACGTGCTGCCAGTACTGAGTCCCTGGTACTTACTGTGCCCTGTGGTCCAGACTCCACAAATAGCCAGGCTGTGGGGCTGCTGTTGGCACTTGCTGCCCATTTCCGAGGTGAGACCCTGGGGCTCTCTGGTCAGGGAGGGTTTGACCAATGTCCCAGGCCCTGCTGACCCTGCCTTTGGACTCTAGGGCAGATCTACTGGGCCAAAGACATAATCTTCCTGGTAACAGAGCATGATCTTCTGGGCACTGAGGCTTGGCTTGAAGCCTACCATGACATTAATGTTACAGGTAAGGGTTGCTCTCGTCTGGCTCCTGTCTCTCTTCGTGTCAGCTATCCTCACTAGTGCCCCCTCTAGTGCTCATTGCTTGCTCCTACAGGCATACAGTCGTCTCCCCTGCAGGGAAGGGCTGGAGCCATTCAGGCTGCTGTGGCCCTGGAACTAAGCAGTGATGTGGTCACCAGCCTCGATGTGACTGTGGAGGGACTCAATGGTCAGCTGCCCAACCTTGACCTGCTCAACCTCTTCCAGACCTTCTGCCAGAAAGGGGGGCTGTTATGTACACTCCAGGGCAAGGTGGGACCACCTGCTTGGGAGCATGGGGCCTGTGGTAAGGGGTGACTCTGATCCTGTGCCCATGCCTCCAAAGCTGCAGCCCCAGGACTGGACATCACTCGAAGGACCATTGCAGGGTCTGCAGACCCTGCTACTCATGGTTCTGCGGCAGGCCTCTGGCCGGCCCCATGGCCCCCATGGCCTTTTCCTGAGGTACCGAGTGGAGGCCCTGACCCTGCGTGGCATCAATAGCTTCCGTCAATACAAGTATGATTTGGTGGCAGTGGGCAAGTAAGTCTCTGGACCCCTTTCCATGTTGAAGCAGAGTCTAGCTGGGGTGAGGATGGCTGATCCTGACCTGGCTGTGCTCCGCAGGGCTCTGGAGGGCATGTTCCGCAAACTCAACCACCTCTTGGAGCGCCTGCACCAGTCGTTCTTCTTCTACCTGCTGCCAGCCCTCTCCCGCTTCGTCTCCATCGGCCTCTACATGCCTGCCGCTGGCTTCCTGCTCCTGGTCCTTGGACTCAAGATATCCTCTACCCTCGTTCTCTCTGCTCACTTGCGGCCAGCCTCCAGTCCCTCTAACTATGAGCTGGGGATAGTCCTTCATCCTGCTATGGGGGTGGGGAAGTAAGCCCGTGATCTTCCATCTAGCAAATCCCATCCAATGTCTTGTTGGAGTCCTTGACTTGGCCCATGCCCTGGAGCTGTGGATGCAGTTACATGAGGCAGGAGTGAACCCTGAGGAAGCTGGGAAGGCTCCTGGCCCTGGGTCTCCACCCTTGGCAGCACAGGTAATATTATACTCCATTGCTGTGACAGTGGGTTTCTGAAGTCCCCAGCACGGCTTTCTGTTACCACATGGCCTCAGCTGGAGGGTTCCCACAAGTCCTTGGGGGGCTCCCCTATGCTTTTGGCTAACTCCAAGTTCCCATGTGCTCTGCAGGGCGTGGGCCTGGCCTCGCTTATGGCACCCCTACTGATCTCTCAGGCCATGGGTCTGGCCCTCTATGTCCTACCTGTGCTGGGCCAACATGTAGCTGCTCAGCATTTTCCAGTGGCTGAAGCTGAGGCTGTCGTGTTGACGCTGCTAGCAATTTATGTGGCTGGCCTAGCCCTTCCACATAACACCCACCGGTGAGCAGCTGGGCTGGACAGAGGGAGGTGCCCCCCTCTGCCAGATACTTAGATGGCTTCCGGATTACCCTTGAACTTCTCACCTTGTAGAGTGGTCAGCTCACAGGTCCCAGACAGGGGCTGGATGGCACTGAAGCTGGTGGCCCTGATCTACCTAGCCCTGCAGCTGGGTTGCATCGCTCTCACTAATTTCTCCCTGGGCTTCCTGCTGGCCGCCACCATGGTCCCGGCTGCTGCACTCACCAAGCCCCATGGACCCCGGTATGTGCTGACCAACTTCTTCTCTACCAGAACCTTTACCCCTCGTCAGAGCGAACCCTTATCCATTCAGTTCTTGGCATTCACCATAGTACATACTTAAATGTTGCCCTTCCTCCCAGGCCACTCTATGCTGCCCTGCTGGTGGTGACAAGCCCAGCAGTCACACTCCTTGGTAGCCTGTTCCTGTGGCGAGAACTGCAGGAGGTACCGCTGTCTCTGGCAGAGGGCTGGCAACTCTTCCTGACAGCACTGGCCCAGGGCGTGCTGGAACACTACACCTATGGTGCCCTCCTCTTCCCAATACTGGCCTTGGGTCTGTATCCCTGCTGGCTGCTTTTCTGGAATGTTCTCTTCTGGAAGTAAGATCTCTAGAGCAGAGATCCCCATGCCTCCGTTCTACCTCCTCCCTGGGAAATAAACAAGATCTCTGTTTCTGTTCTTTGGGACCCTGGCCCTCTATCTACTCAGAGACCCTAGCAGTTGGCTAGGCATTCCTCCTCAGCTCTCCGGAGGAGCCACCCCGGTGCTCCTCTCCTGATGGGTGGAGTAGGAGCCTGGCCCCATCAGCATCTGGAGGAGAGCCTCAAGTGCAGAGCCACCCCCACCTTCACACACAGTCCTGCAGGGTGGGTACCCGGGTACCAGTGCAGTGCTCCTCAGTGCCGTGCTAGAAATAATTTGTGGCAGCCAGAGTTTGAGGGTCTGACAGGAACTGAGGCACCCAGAGACCACGCAGCACCATCTTTGGTCTGCGTTAAGACGAGCTGGAGGCTTGGGGTTTAGGCCATGTTTCTAGCCAAGGCTAGGATTTTAGTGTGGGCTATATATGGGGTAGGAGGGACACCAGGCTCCACTTACACTAGCACAAGCCAAGGTGAGGTGCCCACTAGAGGCAGAACTCGAAGTCTGGCTAGTACCCAGAAACAGTAGACTAAGGCCAGCACAGAAGGCGGCAGGTCAGGACAGAATCCTGAGCAGGAACTGCAGTACCTTTTGTGGAAGAAGGAAAGAATGATGTGATGTCATCAGTGATGTCAGGACGTGTCGGAAACTGTGGGGCCTAACAAAGCTGCTCTACCCAAGAAGGCTGGAGAGTCTACTCAGACCCTCTTGGACGCCTCTGATGGGGCCTGGCTTCTCAATATTGGTTCCTTTTGGCCTTTGTGATTCTCAAATTCTTTTTCACTTGGAGCCAAAGCTCAGTAGGTAAAGTCAACTGCTGCTAGTCTGACAACCTGACTTTGATCCTAGGGACCCACATGGTGGAAAGAGAGGGCCAGCTCCCACAAGTGGTCCTCTGACCATTCGTGCACTGTGACATGCATATAGCTATATACACAAATTTTTTCTTTAAATTTTAAAGTTTCTTTAGGGAGGAGATAATGGAGGGGAAACTGCAGTCAGGATGTAATGTATGCGAGAAGAATAAATAAAAAATAAAAATTTTCTTTGGGATCTACCTGGACCCCATTGATCTACCTGGGCAGGAGCCTATGGATTACACATGGAGGGAATGTGTGAGAACCCATTGTGGCAAGTAGCCTTGTAATTGAGTCCAGTCTCTTACCCTTAAGGCCCTTCTCCAACCCTGCTTGCTTCCTGTCTCTGTCCTCAGGAGTGCTATATCCTGGGTACATTGTAGGCCTTGCTCTATGTAGTTACCTAGGAAACCTTGTCTGTGTGCCTTTTGTCTTTGAACTGTCATCTGGTACAAAATTCCCCTCCCTGCATTTTGGCTGGTTTTGGCCTCAGCTGTCTTTAACAGAATGTTAGTAGTCACTTAAAACACAAGTGGACATATATTTATTTAGGGAACATACACAGGAAGAAAGCTAAACCATCATTTCACATGCGTTCTGAACATATCTAGAGTGTTTCTCATCTACATGAATGTTGAACAGTAGAATAAACGTTTGTTTGGGAGGTATAAATTTGTTGTGATTTTCACTAATGTATACATTTTCCCCCAAAATGTGAGGTGTAGGCATGGTGGCATGGCTATAATAATCTTAACCCTCTTCTGTGCAAAAACAGAGTGACCATGAGATTGAGGCCAAACAATAGGGGAAGCAGTGGAGTGGACAAGATGATATATTCATATGGTCCTAGCTACTTGGAAGGCCTTGGTGCAAGCAGATTACAAGACCCTTGTAGTTTGAGGCAAGTTTGGGCAACAAAGGAAAACACTGTCAAAACATGTCATGACTGTAATCCTAACACACATCTTGAGGCTGGCATATTCTGAGCCTGGCCTGTGTCGTTGACACACATAAAGGGTATAAAGGTATAATTGAGACGTGACAGGAAGAAGTGTAAAGTCCTAGATGTATCCTGTTGGGGCTGGCACAGCTGTACTTGCCCCTTGACATTCCATTTTGCCTTTTTTAGTCTAGAATCCAACTTGGATGTCACCAGATCACCCTGAATGAAACTTCTAGGCCTACTCAGTGGGACACAGTCATGGTGTGTTATGGCTAGAGGGGTGGAAATAAGGGCACCTTCAGAGAAGAGTCCTTCCCCAGAGAGACCGCTCTTTGGCCCACTTTCGCTTTCTGAAGTTACGGTTGGAACACAAGAAGTCTGAAAGTTGGGACATAGTGCACTGCTGGGGTGGAGGTGGGAGCGGTGGGTGACAGCAGGGTGCTCTGGATTCCTGAACAAGGCCTAACTTGGGGAGAGGAACAAATTCTACCTTGTATGTGGTGATTCCTAATTATCACTCAGCAGGAAGTACAGTTTATTTAAAGACCCATAGGGTGCAAGCTGAACAAGTTTAGAAATATTGGGTTTGGGGGATAATAGCTATAAGGAAAGCTTAACTCTGGTGTATCCCCATACTGACGGAGACTGGGATCATGAGAACTTACATGGAAAACGTGTGTGTTTCGTTTGTGTGTGTGTGTTTCACAAATCACATAACTATGTCCTGGATTTTGTTTTGTTTTGACTTTTTGGTTATGAGCCTAGCCTTTATTTGCTCTTTGAGACAGTCTCCAACTCCCTATACAGCCGAGCCTTGAATTCCTGCTCCTGCGCCTATCTCCCAATCCACAGACCACTGTCCTGGAATCAGGAGATAGAAACATTAGCCAAAGCTCTTGGATCCCCACTAGAGTATACCTGGGTAGCTGCATCTGAGTAATCCAGAGGTAACGGGGAAGTTAGAGATATCACTTGATCCCAGCCTATTGTTTAACCAGAGATCTTATTGGATGTGTCATATAATTGAAGGGACTTGGGGAGGTGTTCTCATTTGGTTACTGCTAGCCTTCACATACCAGGGTATTAGCACTATAGAAACTGTTTTCCTTTTTTCCCCCCTGCAAGGTTCCAGGGTAAAGCCAAGCAAAGGCAGGATATTTCATTTGCTGAATGGAGGAGGGAGGAGGGGAGTAAGGAGGAAAGAGTTCAGGAAGGACACCCCAGAAAGAGACTAAGGGCCATCCTCAGCAGCCACATCCTGGGTCCCCACTAAACCCAGAAAACCAGGGGAGATGGGAGAGGTACCAGGGGATCAACTCTGCACTAATGTCTGTGGGAACCTGAATTCTCTTGTTTAATGCTTCTATTTTTCTGCCTGTGTTTCCTGAGTGCTTGCTCTCAGCAGAGGACAGGTAGGACAGCAGGCATTTTGATGACAGCTGGCCTTCTAGGCAAGATGTACCCTTGAGAGGACAGTAACAGTTCCTTGCACTACCAGGATGGCTTCTCTAGTCCAAGACCTGAAGAGAAAGGAACTGGCTATGGAATGGAGCAGAGGAGAGATCAACAAGGTCCTGCGGGAAGTGAGCTGCCTGAAAAACTGGGAAGCCCATGCTGCTGCACAGCAAAGGACGTGTGCTGGAGGGGACAAACTAATGCCATGGGACCGCCTTCAGCCAATGGCCTTTGAGATGCTGGCCCACTTTGGGCGTGATCTTTGGTACTATATGTGCAGAGGTAGGGGCGTGAGCGAGCCCCTTGGCTGCTGGATTCAGTTCCTGTTTGCCTCTCAAGCAGAGGACTGCTGATCTGTGAGTCTACGCCTAAATAAAGAGACCTTTATTATACTCCATTCCGAGCTAGTGTAGGACAACTTTATTATAATCAATTACGCCTGGTGTCTACATGGGTTGGAGCAGGGTAGAGCACGGACCCGGGACAGCTCAAAAGGTCTGCGACCCTGGCCCGCATAGCTTAAAACCTCTGCACCTGAGCAACATGGCAATTTCCCCGCAGCCTACCCACCCACGCAGCTTTCCCGCTTACAAACTGGCTTTCCAGTTTGGGTTTGCGGCTTGCAAGCTCTGGGTTCCTTGATGTTCTGGCCACCAAAAAACCCTCTCTGAGTACGGAATTAATTGTTCTTCACCCGATACTGTTTAAGCCACCACTACAGCAGATCCAAGCGAGACTGTTCACAGGGTCCCTGGTCCATTTCTCCACCATAAGCCCACAACCACGACACCTGCTGGCCAATAAAATATTATACCTTCAGCAATTTACTAAAAACTCATAACAGTTAATAATTGTCGCTCCCCACCTCGTCCAGCAAGGATGACACGACCACCGGAGCTCTTCTTGCAGCAGTTTTCAGGACTTTATTTACAGCAATCTATCTCCTTCTCCTTCTTCTTCTCCTTCTCTTTCTCTCCTCTCTCCCCAGGCAAACCTCTCCCAGCCCTTAAGTAGGCATGGGCTGCCAATCCCGGATTGCCAGGTGGGCACTGCCCATAGGCCCACGCATATGCAGGCAGCTGATAATCATTGCGTGATCATAGCATAGGTCAGACTTTAGCCATAGGAGTTGATTATACATCTCCATCAGGTGTGATTCCATGCAGCTCGCTACAAATAATAAATAAATAAACAAATGTAAACATTGTATAATGGCAGACAATTTCACCACCCAGGAATTTAATAACCTTTTTTCTTTCTACTCTGGATGGTATTCTTCAAGGATTATGTGGTTTTTCTGGTATGCCCATTTCTGTGATAATCGGACTTAGCTTTGTTCTTCATGTTATATCCTTACAGAAATGGTTTGATAACAAAGTCAAGAATGAGGCACCTTGCAGACTAAGAATGAACAGCGAGCTGACAGGGTTTATTTATACTATTGAAAATCAAAAGCTAGCTGAAAAATTAATACCATTAAAAAGGATAACATTACTTTGACAGGCAAAATTCAAACCTTACAAAAGGGTGCTAAAAAATGTCTAAAAGAATTCATACTGTTAAAACTGACAATCAAAATCTGTCAAAAATTCATGATAAGTTAGCAGATAGAGTATCTCTCCGGGAGAATGGAAACATTTGGGGAGGGGTTTTGCTCTTGTTTCCACAGGAGAAGAAAAGCTACGGATAACATCAAAATTAATAAAGATTCAGTTTGAAAAAGAGAAACCTCTTGAGAAAGAGAAAATGACAGCTCATCTACAGAGGTGACAATCATGACACTGGGTCATACAGTACTTGTGTCAACTGCCAAACTATTTTTCAAATGAGTTAAACCACCTTAGGTTCCCACCAGAACTGTATAAGGACTCCAATTTCTCTACATATTGTGTTGGTTAAATGAGACTGGCCCCCAGAGGCTTCTGTATTTAAATAGTTGGTCCCTAGTTGGTGGACTGTCACGGGAAGGGTCAGAAGGCCTGGCCTTACTGGAGCTGTGTCATTGGAGGTTTCAAAAGCTCAGGTCAGGCCCAGGCACTGCCTCTCTGCCTCCAGCTCTCAGATTAGGACATGAGCTCTCCGCTCTGCACTGCACCATGCATGTTGTCTGCCGCCCTGCTTCCCACCCTCTGAGACTGCAAGCAAGCCCCCAATTAAATGGTTTCTTTTGAGTTGCCTTGGTCATGGTGTCTCTTCACAGCAATAGAAAACTAAGCCACTTGGTCACTGTCCATTTTGTTGCTTACAACAAAGTCTAGTGGGTATGAAATTCCACTAAGTTGGCTTAAATTTCTGAGTCTAAGGCAGGACTTCCATGGGACTAATTCTAATAATTGACTCTTCATTTCCAATTTATAGGTCAGGCTTTCTTATTTTTTGAAAACTGATATATCCGGGCTGGAGAGATGGCTCAGTGGTTAAGAGGCGCTCTTCCAGAGGTCCTGAGTTCAATTCCCAGGAACCATATGGTGGCTCACAGCCATCCATAATGAAATCTGGTGCCCTCTTCTGGCCTGCAGGCAGACATACAGGCAGATTACTTTATACATGATAAATAATAAAGAAGATATATGGATCAGATAAATTGTTTCATGTGGTCACACTCATCTTTAGAGTCACCCTAAAAGTAATGGCAAAGGAATTCCTGAAGCGCAGAACTCCAAACCACCCACACATGTTACCAATTTGGATTTTTTTTTTTTAAAAGAAGCACCAAATGCCTGGTCGATCAAAGGCAGTTTACATCTAGAGGGAGCTGCAGCTTTGTGATGGACAGCAAATCATGGGGTATGTTCTCAGTGAGGAAGTCGAGTTTATATATGGAGTTTGTATGAAAGCTTAAAAGGAATTTGGTCAGGGAGAGTTTCTACGCCCGGTCGCCACTACAGTCGCCGCACTAGGCCTGGACGGGCGAGCGACTTTTATTAGATCTCTGGGAGCCTGCCAGAGACTCAACTGGAGGGGAGGAATCCACGGAGTCAGGGTGAAGAACCTGGGACTATAGTAAAGAAACTCGCCGGCTGCAACGAAGGACGTAACGAGAAAGAAAGAGCAAACACAAACAACAACAAAAACAGGTGTTGTTACTGCAATCAGAGTCGCAGCCAGGCTCAGCGGTAATTTCCCGGTGGACTAGAAGAGCGGGACAAGGGCAGCCCTGGACCTCTGATGGACAGTTCCCTAGTCAGCTCCGCCTGGACCCGCCCACTGCCTTGTCTCGCGCGGTCTGAGCTCTCGTCCGCCCGCACGGGCCGACGGGAACGGCGGCCGCACTAAAGAGGGCCGACATGGCGGCGGCGGCAGCTTCGCTTCGCCGCTCGGTGCTGGGTCCCCGGGGCGTGGGGCTTCCAGGTGCAAATGCTCCGGGCCTGCTGGGCGGCGCGCGGTCCCGGCATCTTCCATTACGGACACCGCAGGTGAGTACTGGCGCTGGCCTTGGCCACCGCGCGCCCCTCAGCCCTGAAGGTCACGGCGGGGAGGCTCCCGGTGCGCGCGGGCATCGGTCCCCCACGTACCTCCTACGACTCGGCAGGGTCCCCACTGACGGGTCGGCGCACTCGGGAAGCCAGGCTGGGTGCCCACGCCTCGGAGCGACAGGGCACGCTGGTCTGATCCCAGGGTCCGGCTGTGGTGGGGTCGGGACGGGAGATTCCTGCAAAGGGCTCGCCCAGAACGACGCCCGAAGCCAGCTGTCTAGACCTGGCTGATGGCCTGAAGTGACCCCAGCCTGACCTCAGCCGGCTGCGGGTGACCTTGGTCTGCTGCCGCACTCTTGGTCACTTAGGCCTGTCTCCCGGTTCATGCTCCGAGAGCATTCCTCACCTGCGCTACAAAGCCGAGCTGGGGCTGAGGAGTCGGCTGCACTAAGGGATGCGGCAGACAGCGGGCCTCTGGCGCTCTGCGGGCGGTGGCTAGTGCTGGGTGGCTGAGCGGAAGAGATGGGCGCCCATTCAGATCCCCAGGTGGGCGGGTGGGGTCTTGGCAGGTGCTGAGCGGGGCTCTTGCAGGCAGTGTCCTTGTCCTCGAAGTCTGGCCCCTCCCGGGGCCGGAAGGTGATGCTGTCAGCGTTGGGCATGCTGGCGGCTGGGGGTGCAGGGCTAGCTGTGGCTCTGCATACTGCTGTGAGTGCCAGTGACCTGGAGCTGCACCCCCCCAGCTACCCATGGTCTCACCGTGGCCTCCTCTCCTCCTTGGACCACACCAGGTGGGTGTGTAGCGGCGGGGTTGGGGGTGGACTTTTCTGGGTGAACGGGAATCTTAAGTTTCTCTCATCCTTTTTCTCTTTAGCATCCGTAGGGGTTTCCAGGTATACAAGCAGGTGTGCTCTTCCTGCCACAGCATGGATTATGTGGCTTACCGCCATCTGGTGGGAGTGTGCTACACGGAGGAGGAAGCGAAGGCGCTGGCTGAGGAGGTGTGGGGCCAAGAGAAGGTGGAGGATACAGGGATTGGGTCTTCTACTGTGAGGGATTGAAGGACTGTAATGGGATTATTGGTTACAGGTGGAAGTCCAGGATGGCCCTAATGAAGATGGGGAGATGTTCATGAGGCCTGGGAAGCTGTCTGACTATTTTCCAAAACCATACCCCAACCCTGAGGCTGCCAGAGCTGCTAACAATGGAGCCTTACCCCCAGACCTCAGCTACATCGTGCGAGCTAGGTACATGGGCTGCCCTTAGTGCAGGGTCTGCAAACAGGGAGGGAAATTAGCCTTGTGGTAAGGACTGAGCCACGGGTCTGCTTCTAGGCATGGTGGTGAAGACTATGTATTTTCCTTGCTCACTGGGTACTGTGAGCCCCCCACTGGGGTGTCATTGCGAGAAGGCCTGTACTTCAACCCTTACTTTCCTGGCCAGGCCATTGGCATGGCTCCTCCCATCTACAATGAAGTCTTGGAGTATGATGATGGTGAGTGTCCTTGACCATGGGTCCTTTCCTATTCCCAGCATGTTTCCCTTATATTCCTGGGTCTAGAGGTCTGCTCCCCTCTTACGTGCAATGTTTGTTGACTGTACATATCTAAAAAGGCTTTGGGAACAACTTCATAGTCCTGTAGGGTTCCTATCCCTTTAAAGCCTTGTAATGGACAGTCCCTGCCTCTGTGGAGTACAGTGCACAGAGGGTTGCCCTGGATTGACACAAGCTCCCAAAGGTAGCTCTCACCATTTGTCCTTGGCCCAGGCACCCCAGCTACCATGTCGCAAGTAGCCAAGGATGTCGCCACTTTCCTTCGATGGGCATCGGAGCCAGAACATGACCATCGAAAACGCATGGGGCTCAAGGTGAAGGGTTGGGAAGGGTCACAGTGGGCATAGAGAAGGGGTCTTTCCTGTCTACCTTTTCTGAACTTGGCTTTGTTCCCAGATGTTGTTGATGATGGGCTTGCTGCTGCCCCTGACCTATGCCATGAAGCGGCATAAGTGGTCAGTCCTGAAGAGCCGAAAGTTGGCATACCGGCCACCCAAGTGACCCTGTCCAATATCTGCTTGTCATCTTGCCTGAACAAGCCCTCAGCAGTCCAGGAACAGTCCTAGGCCTTTCAGGCCTAGCCCCTTTTCATCTGATACACAGAAATGGGGTAGGAGACCAGACTCTTGCTTCTGATCTTCCTTCAGCCCTCATTGTGGGAATAAATTAAGTTTCTCAACATACACATTTTAGCTATTCAATGACTGAAACCCAAATTGCCAAGGAGCCCTGGTACCCATATTTCCCTGCAATATTGTTCCTTCCTTATCTAGTATCTGGGCATTATAACTGTGGGCCAGAATGCAAAAATTGGCTGCTAAGAGCAATACCATTCAGATTAGAGAGATGGCTTAGCAGTTAAGAGCACTGGCTGCTTTTCTAGAGGACCCAGGTTCAGTTTGCAGCAGTCACAACTCCAGTCCCAGGGGATCTGAAACCCTCTTCTGGCCTCCAAAGGCACTGCGTGAATGTAGTGCAAAGGCGTTCCTATGGCAACAACCACCGCCCTACCCCCAGTCTCAAAATATTTTATTTCTGAAAAAGCAGCACTGCACTGTTGAACAGAGTGGCTGTGCCTTGGCAGAGCTAGAAAGGGTTCCCACTTCCACACTGATGGCAGCAGGGAGCCTTCAGATCTTCAGGAAGACCTAGAGCAGCATCATTGGTAGAGCAGTGCTATCTTGGCAGGGCGGGGGATGAGGAAGTTCTCAGAAATGTTGAGTAGTCAGGCAGAGGGGATCTGGGATGTTTTAGTCTTGGCTGAACAGATAAAAGGGTTGTGCTGGAAATATATGTGGAAGTGTCTGGTATTTATCAGGGAATGACACCTAGTAGTCTCCAGGGCAGTTAGGTAGTACATCTAGGCCAAACTGGCCGCAACTAGATTCATAAAGCAGCAGCACTTCTATTCATAAAGAGCGGTGACAGATGGTTGTCAGGATCACAAAGGCATGACTCCCCATGCTAAAGCATCCCTTTGGTGAAGGAGAAATGCCGAGTCCCATTGCTGGTTTCATACTGGCTGAAACAGCTGAAAATAGTGGTTGGACTATAGGATTCAAGAAGGGCAGCAAAGGGCCAGGGTTAGTGAGAGGAACTCCTAGCAGATTAGCAGTCTGAGGAGCCCTTGTAGGCTTGAAGGCTCTAGAAAGACCCTAGTACCATGATCTGTGACCACTGGAACTTTAGTCTAAATCTACTCTTGAGTAGTCTCCTGGTTGTGGTTTGGGGAGCTTCATCTGCAACTGAGGGGTAGACTCTGTTTCCTTGCTCCCAGGCAGCTGGACTAGTACAGCTCTGCACCAAGACTAGGACACAGGCTGGTTCTTGTGTGTCTTTAATTACTGGCTTGTGGCCCTTGTTCCTTAACAGTGCATCTCTGTCCCCAACAAGCAGAGGTTCCCTGCGACGTTTGAGTGATGGTGGTAGTTCAGGGACTTGGGCCTGTGACAGGAAGGCCATTGTCTCTGTAACCTGGAGAAGAAGATAGGTTATTTCTATTTGTTCTATATTGTATCCCCTCATCCCTACCCAACCTCTTGTACCTTTGGTGTCTTCTAGGTGGAGGCCGTAGTAAGGGGATCCCGAGTACAGGGCCTTTGGGTGCTACACATCTCACAGCCAGGGCGGTTTGAGGCATTGATGAAGGTGCAGGAAGGGCAAGACCAGCCAGGCTGGGAAGATGGGAAGACCGTTGATGCATCCCAGCTCCTTCCAGTGCCCACAGCTGCCCATATCTAGCCCACTCCCAGAGGTTCGGTTATTTGCCCACCTGAGGGGGATTTGGGAGACTGGAACTGGTTGGCTGGAGGGTATGAGGCTGCTCCAATGACTGAGGAAACAAGCATCCTAATTTCCCATCCATCTTGGAATGTTGAGGGCTATGTCCTGTGACAGAGGAGAAGGCTCAGGGCCATCTCAAAACTACACCCCACCTCTCTTACCACCATTAAGAACTAACCTGAAGCTTCTCGGGGGGCTGAGAGCAAGTAGAGAAAAGCAGGGTCCCCATCTTGCGAG
>JABTXL010006133.1:0-10025 GCA_025134845.1 Neodon shergylaensis | reverse complement strand
CTCCAAAACCCACAGAGAAACCCTGTCTCGAAAAACCAAAAAAAAAATGTAAGAGTTAGTCAATAAGAAACTAGAGCTAGAGCTAATGAGCCAAGCATTGATACAATTAAAAAAAAAAAAGAACGTGATTATCTTTCACAGAAAATCTTCTACAGAGAAAAGTCACACTGTTCTCTCTTCTAGCAATACTGTGACATATCTCTAACAACTGATTCTCTTTTCAGACAAATATGCGTTTCTCACAAAAGCATTTCATAAAATTAAAACACTTTCAAAAGAACGTGATTATCTTTCAAATTAAACGAACTTGATTAGATTTCAAAGCAAAGCTTATACAGAAAAAAGGAAGACTGCTCTCATTTGTAACCATGCTTTGACTTATCCCAAACAACATCTACTCTTCACAGTGAAATTCTACTGTCATTCTCACGAAAGCATTTCTTGAAATTCATACACTTTCAAAAGAACGTGATTATCTTTCAAATTAAAGCTTCTACAGAGAAAAGGCACACTGCCCTCACTTCTAGCAATACTTTGATATTTCTCTAACAACTGATTCTCTTTTCAGAGAAACACATGTGCGTTTCTCACAAAAACATTTCATGGAATTAAAACACTTTCAATCGAACGTGATTATCTTTCAAAGCAAAGTTTATACAGAGAAAAGGAACACTCTTCTCACTTCCAGCAATACTGTTACATATTTCTAAAAACTGATTCTCTTTTCAGAGAAACACATGTGCGTTTCTCACAAAAGCATTTCATGGAATTAAAACACTTTCTAAAGAACATGATTATCCCTCAAAGTAAAGATTCTACAGAGAAAAGGGACAATGCTTTCCCTTCTAACAATACTGTGACACATCGCTAACAATGTCTAGTCTTTACAATGAAACATTCGTGTGGATCTCAAGAAAGCATTTATGGAAATACATACACTTTCAAAAGAACGTAATTATCTTTCAAAGTAAAGCTTCTACAGAGAAAAGGAACACTGTTCTCGCTTCTAACAAGACAGTAAAATATCTGTAACAACTGATTCTCTTTTCAGAGAAACACATGTGCGTTTCTGACAAAAGCATTTAATGGAATTAAAACAGTTTCATACGAATGTGATTAGCTTTCAAAGCAAAGTTTATACAGAAAAAAGGAAGACTGCTCTCATTTATAACCATGCTTTGCCATATCCCAAACAACGTTTAGTCTTGACAGTGAAACTCTAGTGTCATTCTCACGAAAGCATTTCTTGAAATTCATACACTTTCAAAAGAGTGTGATTGTCTTTCACAGTAAATCTTCTACAGAGAAATGGCACACTATTGTCACTTCTAACAAGACTGTCACATATCTTTAACAACTGATTCTCTTTTTGGAGAAACACGTGCGTTTCTCACAAAAGATTTCATGGAATTAAAACACTTTCATATAAACGTGATTATCTTTCAAAATAAAGCTTCTACAGAGAAAAGGAACTCTCTTCTCACTTCCAGCAATACTGTGACATATCTCTAACAACTGAATCTCTTTTCAGAGAAACACATGTGCGTTTCTCACAAAAGCATTTCATGGAATTAACACACTTTCTAAAGAACGTGATTATCCCTCAAAGTAAAGATTCTACAGAGAAAATTATCATTGCTTTCCGTTCTAACAATACTGTGACATATCGCAAACAATGTCTGGTCTTTACAATGATACACTCATGTGATTCTCAAGAAAGCATTTGTTGAAATAAATACACTGAAACACACGTGTGGATCTCATGAAAACATTTCTCTACTGTCATTCTCATGAAAGCATTTCTTGAAATTCATACACTTTCAAAAGAACGTGATTATCTGTCAAAGTAAAGCTTCTACAGAGAAAAGGAACACTGTTCTCGCTTCTAACAAGACTGTGAAATATCGGTAAAAACTGATTCTCTTTTCAGTGAAACACCTGCGTTTCTCACAAAAGTATTTCATGGAACTAAAACACTTCCAAAAGAACGTGATTAGCTTTCAAAGCAAAGCTTATAAAGAGAAAAGGTAGACTGCTCCCATTTATAAGCACGCTTTGACTTATCCCAAACAACATCTACTGTTGACAGTGAAACTGTACTGTCCTTCTCACGAAAGCATTTCTTGAAATTCATACACGTTCAAAAGAAAGTGATTATCTTTTAAATTAAAGCTTCTACAGAGAAAAGGCACACTGTTCTCACTTCTAGCAATACTTTGACATTTCTCTAACAACTGATTCTCTTTTCAGAGAAACACATGTGAGTTTCTCACAAAAGCATTTCATGGAATTAAAACACTTTCAAACGAACGTGATTATCTTTCAAAGCAAAGCTTATACAGAGAAAAGTAACACTCTTCTCACTTCCAGCAATACTATGACATATCTCTAACAACTGATTCTCTTTTCAGAGAAACACATATGTGTTTCTAACAAAAGCATTTCATGGAATTAAAACACTTTCAAACGAACGTGATTGTCTTTTGAAGTAAAGCTTCTACAGAGAAAAGGTACACTGCTCTTATTTCTAACCATGCTTTGTCATATCCCAAACTACGTCTACTCTTTACAGTGAAACATTCGTGTCGTTCTCATGAAAGCATTTCTTGAAATTCATACAGTTTCAAAAGAACGTGATTATGTTTCACAGTAAAGCTTCTACAGAGAAAAGGTACACTGTTCTCGCCTCGAACAAGACTGGGACATATCTCTAAAAACTAATTCTCTTTTCAGAGAAACACATGTGAGTTTCTCACAAAAGCATTTCATGGAAATAAAACACTTTCTAAAGAATGTGATTATCCCTCAATGTAAAGATTCTACATAGAAAAGGAACATTGCTTTCACTACTAACAATATTGTGTCATATGGCAAACAACATCTACTCTTTACAATTAAACGCTCGTGTGGTTCTCAAGAAAGCATTTCTTGAAATACATACACTTTCAAAACAACGTGATTATCTTTCAAAGTAAAGCTTCTACAGAGAAAAGGTACACACGTCTCGCTTCTAACAAGACTTTGACATATCTGTAACAAGTAATTCTCTTTTTAGAGAAACACATGTGCGTTTCTCAAAAAAGCATTTCATGGAATTAAAACACTTTCAACCGAACGTGATTATCTTTCAAATTAAAGCTTCTACAGAGAAAAGGAACACTGCTTTAATTTCTAACCATGCTTTAAAATATCCCAAACCACTTCAACTCTTTACAGAGAAACACTCATGTGGTTCTCAAGAAAACATTTCTTGAAATACATACACTTTGAAAAGAACGTGATTATCTTTCAAAGTAAAGGTTCTACAGAGAAAAAGCACACTGTTCTCACTTCTAGCAATACTTTGACATATCTCTAACAACTGATTCTCTTTTCAGAGAAACACATGTGCGTTTATCACAAAAGTATTTCATGTAATTAAAACACTTTCAAACGAACGTGATTATCTTTAAAAGTAAAACTTCTACGGAGAAAATGAACACTGCTTTCATTTCTAACCGTGATTTTAAATATCCCAAACAAATCTACTCTTTACAGTGAAACATTCGTGTGGTTCTCAAGAAAGGATTTCTTGAAATTCATACACTTTCAAATTAACGTGATTATCTTTGAAATTAAAGCTTCTACAGAGAAAAGGCACACTGTTCTCGCTTCTATCAAGACTGTGACATATCTATAACAACGGATTCTCTTTTCAGAGTAAATCATGTGCGATTCTCACAAAAGCATTTCATGGAATTAAAACACTTTCAAACGAACATGATTATCTTTCAAAGTAATGATTCCACAGAGAAAAGGAAGACTGATCTCATCTCTAAACATGCTTTGACATATCGCAAACAACGTCTACTCTTTACAATGAAACTCTCCTGTCATTCTCACGAAAGCATTTCTAGAAATTCATACACATTCAAAAGAACATGACTATCTTTCACAGAAAAGCTTCTACAGAGAAACGTCACACTGTTCTCACTTCGAGCAATACTGTGACATATCTCTAACAACTGATTCTCTTTTCAGAGAAACATAAGTGCGTTTCTCACAAAAGCATTTCAGGGAATTAAGACACATTCAAAAGAATGTGATTATCTTTCAAAGTAAAGCTTCTACAGAGAAAAGGAACACTGCTCTCATCTCTAACCATGCTTTGACATATCCCAAACAACGTCTACTCTTTACAGGGAAACACTCGTGTGGTTCTCACGAAAGCATTTCTTGATATTCATAAACTTTCAAAAGAACTTGATTATCTTTCACAATAAAGATTCTGCAGAGAAAAGGCACATTGTTCTAGCTTCTGACAAGACTGTGACATATCTGAAACAACTGATTCTCTTTTCAGAGAAACACGTGTGTTTCCCACAAAAGCATTTCATGGAGTTAAAACACTTTCTAAAGAACGTGATTATCCTTCAAAGTAAAGCTTCTACAGAGAAACGTAACACTGTTCTCACTTCCAGCAATACTGTTACATATCTGTAACAACTGATTCTCTTTTCAGAAAAACACATGTGCGTTTCTCACAAAAGGATTTCATGGAACTAAAACACTTTCAAATGAACGTGGTTATCTTTCTAAGTAAAGCTTCTACAGAGAAAAGGAACACAGCTCTCATTTCTAACCATTCTTTGACATACCCCAAACAACGTCTACACATTACAATGAAACTCTCCTGTCATTCTCACGAAAGCATTTCTTGAAATTCATACACTCCAAAGTAAAGCTTCTACAGAGAAAAGGCACACTGTTCTTGCTTCTAAGAAGACTGTGACATATCTGTAAAAACTGATTCTCTTTTCAGAAAAATACATGTGCTTTTCTCACAAAAGCTATTCATGGAATTAAAACAGTTTCTACAGATCATGATAATCCCTCAAAGTAAAAATTCTACAAAGAAAAGAAACATTGCTTTCACTTCTAAGAATACTTTGACATATCACAAACAATGCTAATCTTTATAGTGAAACACTCGTATGGTTCTCAAGAAAAAATTTTTAAAAATTCATACACTTTCAAAAGAACGTGATTATCTTTCAACGTAAAGCTTCTATAGAGAAAAGGCACACTTTTCTCACTTCCAACAATACTGTGACATATCTCTAAAAACTGATTCTCTTTTCAGAGAAACACATGTGCATTTGTCCCAAAAGCATTTCATGGAATTAAAACACTTTCAAACGAATATGATTATATTTCAAAGCTTCTCCAGAGAAAAGGAACACTGCTCTCATTTCTCACCATGCTTTGACATATCACAAACGTCTACTCTTTACAATGGAATTCTCCTGTCATTCTCACGAAAGCATTTGTTGAAATTCATACAGTTTCAAAGGAACGTGATTATCTTTCAAAGTAAAGCTTCTACAGAGAAAAGGCACACTGTTCTCACTTCTAACAGGACTGTGATATATCTGTAACAACTGATTCTCTTTTCAGAAAAACACAAGTGCGTTTCTCACAAAAGCATTTCATGGATTTAAAATACTTTCAAATGAACGTGATTATCTTTCAATGTAAAGCTTCTACAGAGAAAAGGAACACTGCTTTCACTTCTAAAAATACTGTGACATATCCCAAACAATGTCTAATCTGTACAATGAAACACTCGTGTGGTTCTCAAGAAAGCATTACTTGAAATTCATACACTTTCAAATGAACGTGATTATCTTTCAAAGTAAAGCTTCTACAGAGACAAGGCACCCTGTTCTCACTTCTAGCAATACCTTGACATATCTCTAACAACTGATTCTCTTTTCAGGGAAACACAAGTGCGTTTCTCACAAAAGCATTTAATGGAATTAAAACACTTTCTAAAGATCGTGATAATCCCTCAAAGTAAAGATTCTGCAGAGATAAGGAACATTGCTTTTACTTCTAACAATACTGTGACATATCGCAAACAGCGTCTACTCTTTTCAATGAAACACTCGTGTTTTTCTCAAGAAAGCATTTCTTGAAATAAATACACTGAAACACACGTGTGGATCTCATGAAAACTTTTCTTGAAATTCATACACTTTCAGAAGAACGTGATTATTTTTCAAAGTAAAGCTTCTACAGAGAAAAGGAACAATGTTCTCACTTCTAGCAATACTTTGACATATCTCTAACAACTGATTATCTTTTCAGAGAAACACATGTGCGTTTCTCACAAAAGCATTTCATGGAATTAAAACACTTTAAAAGAACGTGATTATCTTTCAAAGTAAAGCTTCTGCAGAGAAAAGGCACACTGTTCTCGCTTCTAACAAGACTGTGACATATCTGTAACACCTGAATCTCTTTTCAGAGAAACACATGTGCTTTTCTCACAAAAGCATTTCATAGAATTAAAACACTTTCAAACGAACGTGATTATCTTTCAAAGTAAAGCTTCTACAGAGAAAAGGAATACTGCACTCATTTCTAACCATGCTCTGACATATCCCAAACAATGTCTACTATTTACAGTGAAACACTCGTGTGGTTCTCACGAAAGCATTTCTTGAAATTCATACAGTTTCAAAAGAACGTGATTATCGTTCACAGAAAAGGTTCTACAGAGAAAAGTCACACTGTTCTCACTTCTAGCAATACTGTGACATATCTGTAACAAATGATTCTCTTTTCAAAGAAAAACAAGTGCGTTTCTGACAAAAGCACTTCAGGGAATTAAGACACTTTCTAAAGAACGTGATTATCTTTCACAGTAATTATTCTACAGAGAAAAGGCACATTGTTCTCGGTTCTAACATGACTGTGACATATCTTTAACAAGTGATGCTCTTTTCAGAGAAACACATGTGCGTTTCTCACAAAAGCATTTCATTAAGTTAAAACACTTTCTAAAGAACATGATTATCCCTCAAAGTAAAGCTTCTACAGAGAACCTTAACACTCTTCTCACTTCCAGTAATACTGTTACATATCTGTAACAACTGATTCTCTTTTCAGCAAAACACATGTGCGTTTCTCACAAAAGCATTTCATGGAACTAAAACACTTTCAAACGAACGTCATTATCTTTCTAAGCAAAGCTTCTACAGAGAAAAGGAACACAGCTCTCATTTCTAACCATTCTTTGACATAACCCAAACAACGTCTACACTTTACAATGAAACTCTCCTGTCGTTCTCACGAAAGCATTTCTTGAAATTCATACACTTTCAAAGTAAACCTTCTACAGAGAAAAGGCACACTGTTCTTGCTTCTAACAAGACTGTGACATATCTGTAAAAACTGATTCTCTTATCAGAGAAACACATGTGCTTTTCTCACAAAAGCTATTCATGGAATTAAAACAGTTTCTACAGATCATGATAATCCCTCAAAGTAAAAATTCTACAAAGAAAAGAAACATTGCTTTCACTTCTAATAATACTTTGACATATCACAAACAAAGTCTACTCTTTACAGTGAAACACTCGTATTTTTCTCAAGAAAGCATTTCTAGAAATTCATACACTTTCAAAAGAACGTGATTATCTTTCAAAGTAAAGCTTCTATAGAGAAAAGGCACACTTTTCTCACTTCCAACAATACTGTGATATATCTCTAACAACTGATTCTCTTTTCAGACAAACACATGTGTATTTGTTCCAAAAGCATTTCATGGAATTAAAACACTTTCAAACGAACATGATTTTTTTTAAAAGTAAAGCTTCTACAGAGAAAAGGAACACTGCTCTCATTTCTCACCATGCTTTGACATATCGCAAACAACGTCTACTCTTTACAATGGAATTCTCCTCTCATTCTCATGAAAGCATTTGTTGAAATTCATCCAGTTTCAAAAGAACGTGATTATCTTTCACAGAAAAGCTTCTACAGAGAAAAGGCACACTGTTCTCGCTTCTAACAAGACTGTGATATATCTGTAACAACTGATTATCTTTTCAGAGAAACACATGTGCGTTTCTCACAAAAGCATTTCATGGATTTAAAATACTTTCTAAAGAACGTGATTATCCCTCAAAGTAAAGATCATACAGAGAAAAGGAACATTGCTTTCACTTCTAAAAATACTGTGACATATTGCAAACAAAGTCTCCTCTTTACAATGAAACACTCGTGTGGTTCTCAAGAAAGCATTTCTTGAAATACATACACTTTCAAAAGTACGTGATTATCTTTCAAAGTAAAGCTTCTACAGAGAAAAGGCACACTGTTCTCATTTCTAACAAGACTGTGACATATCTGTAAGAACTAAATCTTTTTTCAGTGAAACACGTGCGTTTCTCACAAAAGCATTTCATGGAATTAAAACACTTTCAAACGAAGATGATTATCTTCCAAAGTAAAGCTTCTACAGAGAAAAAGCACACTGTTCTCACTTCCAGCAATACTGTGACATATCTCTAACAGCTGATTCTCTTTTTAGAGAAACACAAGTGCGTTTCTCACAAAAGCATTTCATGGATTTAAAATACTTTCAAATGAACGTAATTATCTTTCAAAGTAAAGCTTCTACAGAGAAAAGGAACACTGCTTTAAGTTCTAACCATGCTTTGACATATCCCAAACAATGTCTACTCTTTAAAATGAAACTCTACTGTTGTTCTCAAGAAAGCATTTCTTGAAATTCATACTCTTTCAAATGAACGTGATTATCTTTCAAAGTAAAGCTTCTACAGAGAAAAGGCACACTGATCTCACTTCTAGCAATACTTTGACATATCTCTAACAACTGATTCTCTTTTCAGGGAAACACAAGTGCGTTTCTGACAAAAGCATTTCATGGAATTAAAACACTTTCTAAAGAACGTGATTATCCCTCAAAGTAAAGATTCTACAGAGATAAGGAACATTGCTTTTACTTCTAACAATACTGTGACATATCGCAAACAGCGTCTTCTCCTTTCAATGAAACACTCGTGTTTTTCTCAAGAAAGCATTTCTTGAAATAAATACAATGAAAACTTGTGTGGATCTCATGAAACATTTCTTGAAATTCATACACTTTCAGAAGAACGTGATTATTTTTCAAAGTAAAGCTTCTACAGAGAAAAGGAATCAATGTTCTCACTTCTAGCAGTACTTTGACATATCTCTAACAACTGATTATCTTTTCAGAGAAACACATGTGCGTTTCTCACAAATGCATTTCATGGAATTAAAACACTTTAAAAGAACGTGATTATCTTTCAAAGTAAAGCTTCTGCAGAGAAAAGGCACACTGTTCTCGCTTCTAACAAGACTGTGACATATCTGTAACAACTGAATCTCTTTTCAGAGAAACACATGTGCTTTTCTCAAAAAAGCATTTCATGGAATTAAAACACTTTCAAACGAACGTGATTATCTTTCAAAGTAAAGCTTCTACAGAGAAAAGGAACACTGCACTCATTTCTAACCATGCTTTGACATATCCCAAACAATGTCTACTATTATAGTGAAACACTCGTGTGGTTCTCACAAAAGCATTTCTTGAAATTCATACAGTTTCAAAAGAACGTGATTATCTTTCACAGAAAAGCTTCTACAGAGAAAAGCACACTGTTCTCCCTTCTACAAGACTGTGATATATCTGTAACAACTAATTATCTTTTCAGAGAAACACATGTGCGTTTCTCAGAAAAGCATTTCATGGATTTAAAATACTTTCTATAGAACGTGATTATCCCTCAAAGTAAAGATCATACAGAGAAAAGGAACATTGCTTTCATTTCTAAAAATACTGTGACATATTGCAAACAAAGTCTCCTCCTTTCAATGAAACACTCGTGTGGTTCTCAAGAAAGTATTTCTTGAAATACATACACTTTCAAAAGAACATGATTATCTTTCAAAGAAAAGCTTCTACAGAGAAAAGGCACACTCTTCTCATTTCTAACAAGACTGTGACATATCTCTAAGAACTGAATCTCTTTTCAGTGAAACAAGTGCGTTTCTCACAAAAGCATTTCATGGAATTAAAACAATGTCAAACGAATATGATTATCTTTCAAAGTAAAGCTTCTACAGAGAAAAGGCACACTGTTCTAACTTCCAGAAATACTGTGACATATCTCTAACAACAGACTCTCTTTTCAGAGAAACACAAATGC
>JABTXL010006132.1:0-10965 GCA_025134845.1 Neodon shergylaensis | reverse complement strand
GCACGCTGTTCTCACTTCTAGGAATACTTTGACATATCTCTAACAACTGATAAACTTTTCAGAGAAACACATGTGCGTTTCTCACAAAAGCATTTCAGGTAATTAAGACACTTTCAAAGAACGTGATTATCTTTCAAATTAAAGCTTCTACAGAGAAAAGGAACACTGCTCTCATTTCTAACCATGTTTTGACATATCCAAAACAATGTCTACTCTTTACAGTGAAACACTCGTGTGGTTCTCACGAAACCATTTCTTGAAATTCATACACTTTTAAAATAATGTGTTTATCTTTCACAGAAAAACTTCTACAGAGAACAGGCACACTGTTCTCACTTCCAGCAATACTGTGACATATCTCTAACAACTGATTCTCTTTTCTGAAGAGGTATGTCACAGTATTGCTGGAAGTGAGAACAGTGTTCCTTTTCTCTGTAGAAGCTTTACTTTGAAAGGTAATCACGTTCGTTTGAAAGTGTTAATTCCATGAAATGCTTTTGTGAGAAACGCACATGTGTTTCTCTGAAAAGAAAATCAGTTGTTACAGATATGTCACAGTCTTGTTCGAAGTGAGACCAGTATGCCTTTTCTCTGTAGAAGCTTTAATGTGAAAGATAATCACGTTCTTTTGAAAGTGTATGTATTTCAAGAAATTCTTTCGTGAGATCGAAAGGAGAGTTTCATTGTAAAGAGTAGACGTTTTTTGATATTTCAAAGCATGGTTAGAAATGAGAGCAGTGTTCCTTTTGTTTGTAGAAGCTTTACTTTAAAAGATAATCACTTTCGTTTGAAAGTGTTTTAATTCCATGAAATGCTTTTGTGAGAAACGCACATGTGTGTCTCTGAAAAGAGAATCAGTTGTTAGAGATATGTCAGAGTATTTCTGGAAGTGAGAACAGTGCGCCTGTTCTCTGTAGATGCTTTTCTGTGAAAGATAATCACGTTCTTTTGAAAGTGTATGAATTTCAAGAAATGCGTTCGTGAGAACCACACGAGTGTTTCACTGTAAATAGTAGACATTGTTGGGATATGTCAAAGCATGGTTAGAAATGAGTGCAGTGTTCCTTTTCTCTGTAGAAGCTTTACTTTGAAAGATAATCTCGTCCGTTTGAAAGTGTTTTAATTCCATGAAATGCTTTTGTGAGAAATTCACATGTGTTTCTCTGAAAAGAGATTCAGTTGTTACAGATATGTCACAGTCTTGTTAGAAGCGAGAACAGTATGCCTTTTTGCTGTAGAAGCTTTACTTTGAAAGATAACCACGTTCTGTTAAAGTGTTTTAATTCCATGAAATGCTTTTTTGAGAAACGCACATGTGTTTCTCTGAAAAGTAAATCAGTAGTTACAGATATGTCACAGTCTTGTTCGAAGTGAGAACAGTGTGCCTTTTCTGTGTAGAAGCTTTACTGTGAAAGATAATCACGTTCTTTTGAAAGTGTATGTATTTCAAGAAATGCTTTCGTGAGATCGATAGGAGAGTTTCATTGTAAAGAGTAGACGTTATTTGGGATATGTCAAAGCATGGTTAGAAATGAGAGCAGTGTTCCTTTTCTCTGTAGAAGCTTTACTTTGAAAGATAATCACGTTCATTTTAATTTCATGAAATTCTTTTGTGAGAAACGCACATGTGTTTCTCTGAAAATAGAATCAGTTCTTAGAGATATGTCACAGTATTGCTAGAAGTGAGAACAGTGTGCCTTTTTGTAGTAGCTTTACTTTGAAAGATAATCACGTTCTTTTAAAAGTGTATGAATTTCAAGAAATGCTTTCGTGACTACCACACGAGTGTTTCATTGTAAAGAGTAGACGTTGTTTGGGATATGTCAAAGAATGGTTAGAAATGAGAGCAGTGTTCCTTTTCTCTGTAGAATCTTTACTTTGAAAGATAATCACATTCTTTTGAAAGTGTTTTAGTTCCATGAAATGCTTAAGTGAGAAATGCACATGTGTTTCTCTGAAAAGAGAATCAGTTGTTAGAGATATGTCACACTATTGTTAGAATTGAGAACAGTGTTCCTTTTCTCTGTAGAAGCTTTACTTTGAATGATAATCACGTTCTTTAGAAAATGTTTTAATTCCCTGAATTGCTTTTGTGAAAAACACATGTGTTTCTCTGAAAAGAGAATCAGTTGTTTTATATTTGTCACAGTATTGTTAGAAGTGAGAACATTGTGCCTTTTCTCTGTAGAAGCTTTACTATAAAAGATAATCACATTCTTTTGAAAGTGTATGAATTTCAAGAAATGCTTTCCTGAGAACCACGTAGTGTTTCATTGTAAAGAGTAGACGTTCTGTGCGATATGTCAAAGCATGGGTATAAATGAGAGCAGTGTTCCTTTTCTCTGTAGAAGCTTTACTTTGAAAGATAATCACATTCTTTAGAAAGTGTTTTAATTCCATGAAATTCTTTTGTGAGAAACACACATGTGTTTCTTAGAAAAGAGAATCTGTTGTTACAGATATGTCACAGTATTGTAAGAAGTGAGAACAGTGTTCTTTTTCTCTGTAGAAGGTACACATTGAAAGATAATCACATTCATTGAAAGTGTTTTCATTTCATGAAATGCTTTTTCCAGAAACGCACATGTGTTATTCTGAAAAGAGAATTCGTTGTTAGAGATATGTCACACTATTGTTAGAAGTGAGAACAGTGTGCCTTTCCTCTGTAGAAGCTTTACTTTGAAAGATATTTCCGTTCTTTTTAAGTGTTTGAATTTCATTAAATGCTGTTTTGAGAACCACACGTGTGTTTCTCTGAAAAGCAAAGCCCTTGTTTGCGATTAGTCAATGTATTTTTAGAAGCGAGAACAGTGTTCCTTTTTTCTGTAGAAGCTTTACTATTAAAGATAATCATGTTCGTTTCAAAGTGTTTTAATTCCATGAAATGCTTTTGTGAGAAACGCACATGTGTTTCTCTGAAAACAAAATCAGTTGTTAGGGATATTTCACAGTATTGCTAGAAGTGAGAACAGTGTGCCTTTTTTGTAGAAAGTTTACTTTGAAAGATATTCACGTTCTTTTCAAAGTGTATGAATTTCAAGAAATGCTTTCGTGAGAACTACACGAGTGTTTCATTGTAAGGAGTAGACGTTGTTTGGGATATGTCAAAGCATGGTTAGAAATGAGAGCAGTGTTCCTTTTCTCTGTAGAAGCTTTACTTTGAAAGATAATCACATTCTTTTGAAAGTGTTTTAATTCCATGAAATCCTTTAGTGAGAAACGCACAGGTGTGTGGCAGTATTGGTTAATCGAGACAATTAGTAATAAGTATTTGTACAACTTTAATGTAACCAGACTCACTCAACCAGGGTTCCCGCAGTGCACACACAACACGAAGCAAGGAAAGAGGAGAGAGCTCACAGCTCCTGTGCTCCCAATTTATCAGTAAACATTCCCCCGAGGCATCCCGCCCAAAAATGGGTGGGCCTATCTCTACATCTCCCCCTTTTTGTCTAAATAAGACAGAACTAAACCAAATACAACTATAAACAATAATAACAAATAATAAATATAACAAACAATATTGAGAACAAAAGTTTTACCAGACATTCTATCTCAAGGTGTCTAAATAAGGTAGAGAGTAATTACAATTATATAATCTTCAACTCCGTCAAAGATCTGAGAACGGAATAAATATTACTTACCAAATGAGAGATATCCAAAATGTGCCATAAATGACAGAGACAACTGACTACCTGGGCAGTCACCCAAATTCTCGTTCGCAATGTTGAGTCAACCAACTTTGGCTAAGGCCTAACATAACTGACGTACCATTATCAAATGTAAGGAACTTTCTTAGAATTATCCTACCCTGTCTTGGCAAGATAAGACAATCCTGTTTCATATCTTTGTCAGTAGATGAGGTATGGGCTTTTCTTAACCCAAAGGCCAGTTCTGCCAAGGAGACAAGCTCCCAGTGGAGTGTCTTTGGTGCTCAACGTTCTCTCGGGAGTAGAGTGGCGTTGCCAGGAGTAATTGTGTCTCGTTGGCACAGGATTCTAGGTTAGATTAAAGGCCATTTTCTACAGCTCTTTAAAGAGGCTGAAGATTATACTATCTATACTAAATATAATCTCTCTGTAACTAGAAGACCTGATTAACCTAAGAATAAACATGACAAACATATAATTCTCAATACCTATCTAACTTGAAGACTAAGAGAATAAACAACTGTGCAATATATGAAGAGAATGATCTTCATCTGTAAACAATGTCATTACATATCAAATGTAAACAATGTTATTACATAAATAGTATCAGAGGTAGAAATGTACATTGTGATATGGTAGATGTATCAATACAATATAAGCATACTCTTATACAAAAATAGAGGTAGGAACACTCACATACAATATTCAATTCATCAATATACAGGAAACAGTACCAATACAATTTTCTAAAAACAGTAACTCACAAATACCAATCATCCTATCAAACCAGTTAATCCCCTTTTTTTGAACATACCCCTAATTCCATAAAACATCTCCCCATCCCCTCAACCCCAAACCAACCACTAAAAGATGTCCCTAACCCTGAGGGCAACTCTGTTGGGAGAGGGGACGTCATCCTCTAAGATTGCTTCAAGCTGACATGGGGGCGACGTTCTTCTTAGGGGCTCCTGTGAAGGCAAAGATGGTACAATTCCCAAATTAACCTTTGACCTAAGAAAGTTGTAACTAGTCTCTGTGCGTTTTGAGGTCTGGTCAGAGTGTTGTCAAAAATGTGCACCATTCGAAATTGTCTCGTGCAGTTGGTACCAAAAAACAAGTCTAAAATTAGCGCTTAAAAAGGGGAAAAAAATAATAATCATGACGTCATAAAAACCAGATTGAGTTGATGTTGTGGGGCCCCATCTTCATCCTGAAAACTTTAAAGATTACTGTAGGAAAATTTGTTGCTTGTTATGGGAAATTTAAACATTAACAACAAGGACTATGCCTGCTAGGTGACGAAGTCTCAGCTTGCCTTTTATAATTAACTCAGAGACTTTTTCCACATAACTTTTCAGTTTTTTACTTGGTTTATGTGGTAAAAAGATCCATTCCAAGATAATATCATCTCTCTGCATTAAAATTCCTGTAGGAGAAATTTTTGATGGTAATATGACGAGAATACAATCGAGCTCTGGATTCACCCTGTCCACATGTGCCTGTTGTAATTTTTCCTCAATCATTGTCAGTTCCTTTTCTGCTTCAGCTGTTAATTCTCTGGGACTGTTTAAATCTTTATCACCTTCCAATGTTTTGTTCAAATGAATTATTAGATCAGGTGTTATCCCAATAGCTGGTCGTAGACTGGAAATATCTCCTAACAGTCTTTGAAAGTCATCAAGAGTCCATAGGCGATCTCTCCTAATTTGTGCCTTTTGTGTCTTAATTTTTTGCAAACCTATTTTATAACCTAAATAATTAACAGAATCTCCCTTCTGTATCTATTCAGGAGCAATTTGCAATCCACATTTAGGTAAAAGTATCTTTATTTCTTCAAACAGTCTGTTCAAGGTATCCATGTTTGGATCGGATAACAAGATGTCGTCCATGTAATGGTATATAATAGAGTTGGGAAATTTCTTGCGTATTATTTGCTATGGTTGGTTCACAAAATATTGGCACAAGGAGGGGCTATTTAACATACCCTGGGGGAGGACAGCCCAGTGGTACCTCCTGGAAGGTTGAGAATTGTTGTAAATAGGCACTGTGAAGGCAAATTTTTCTCTATCTTCTTTTTGTAAAGGTATAGTGAAAAACAATCCTTTAAATCAATAACTATAAGAGGCCATCCTTTTGGTAATAAAGAGGGCAAAGGGATTCCAGATTGCAGAGGGCCCATAGGTTGAATAACCTTGTTGATAGCTCTGAGATCTGTCACCATTCTCCATTTACCTGATTTTTTCTTAACCACAAATACAGGAGAATTCCAAGGGCTGGTAGATTCTTCTATATTTCCAGCATCTAATTGCTCTTGTACCAGCTGTTCTAAAGCCTGTAACTTTTCCTCAGTTAGAGGCCATTGCTTTGTCCATATTGGTTTCTCAGTCAACCATTTTAGAGGCAAGGCTGTTGGTATCTCTGAAGGGACTTCAATTGCTTGTTCTTGTACGGCCCAAATGGCCGGTTTTTCTCCGTTTGTAATATCTTTTAATATTATTTTCAGAAATATAGGCTCTAGAAGTAGCAGGAATGTTAATTTGGATATTCCATTGTTGTAATAGGTCACGACCCCATAAATTCATTGCAATATTGGCTACATATGGCCTTAATTTTCCTATTTGTCCCTCAGGCCCTATACATTCAACCCATCTCGTGCTCTGTCTTACTCGAGATAGGGTTCCAATTCCCAGGAGCTGAACATTTACATTCTGAAGAGGCCAATACGGATGCCAAGATTCTGGGGTAATAATACTTACATCAGCACCTGTGTCCAGCAGGCCAGTAATAAAAATGCCATTTACACATACTCTCAGCTTAGGTCTTTGATCATTTATAGAAGTTTGCCAAAACACACGTAACTCATCTTTCTGATCATTATTGTTTGTAACAGTAGGCATGGGGTTTCCTAATTGTCCTGACGAGGCACGTTCTCTGAAGAAACTGGAAATGACTGAACCATGTTTGCCATGGGGGCCTGTGAGTCCCCCCTCTCATGTTTCCCATCTGTATCAGGTTGCCTTGTCTATCCCTTGTAGATCTGCATTCGTTCGTCCAGTGTCTGCCCTTTCCACACCTTCTACATAAACCTGAAGGCTGAGTCTTCCTATTTCTGTTATTTCTAGAAGATGCATTATTATTATTTCTGAAAATCTGTTGTTTACAATTCCTTTTCATATGACCCATTTTGCCACAATTAAAACATTTGGTATTCTGGTGTCTCCTTTTACCATTGGAAATTGCTTCTTCTACCCATGCTTCAGTGCCATAATCAAATGTGTCAACATCCAGTGTATGCAAGACCCATTCTCCCAAGGGTGCTGATCTGAACTTTAAAGGCCCCAAAATCTTTTTGCATTCCACATTTGCATTTTCATAAGCCAAAGACTCAATCAATATACGTCTTGCATCTGGGTCAGGTATCCCTATTTGCACAGCCTTAGTAAGTCTTTGTAAAAAAATCACTAAAGGGTTCTCTCTGACCTTGTTTAATGGTGACAAATGATTCCATTTTCTGTCCTGGGTCTTGTACCCCGTCCCAAGCCCTTAAGGCTGCTGTAGTGCACAGGAAGAGTGTGTTTTCATCCAAATTAGCTTGTTCTTGAGGGTCAGAAAAGAGTCCTTCACCTAGAATTTTATCTATGGAAATGTCATTTCCCTTCCCCTTTTCTTGCTGTTCTAAACATCTAGCCTCTTGCCTGAATAAGCATTTCCATTTTAATTGCGGCCCGCTCTCAAGTACCGCAGAACTCAGCTGGAGCCAATCTGAAGGGGTTGCTCTGCTTGTCGAGGCCCAAGATTTTAGCATCTCTTTAACAAAGAAGGCATGCATCCCAAAAGTCATGACAGCCTGTTTAATTTCCTTGAGATCATTCATACGGACAGGCTCCCATGTATCTTCCTTGATGACCCTAGGGTTTTTGGAACCAATCACCTTCTCGGTTGTTATTACTGGAAAGGCATGTAAAGCTGTAGGTAGAGCTTTGTAGAAATTGTCCCAGAAGGATTTACCCACAAATGTAGTTAAAGTTTGCCTTTCTACCATTTGTTCTTCTTCATCAGAATTTTAGAAATTCCTCAATCTTTTCAATTCTGTTCACCATTGCCTTCTGCAATGTCTGTATCTCCTGTCCAGAATTATGTTCTAAAGCCTTCATTGAGGATTCTAATGTATGAAGTTTGTCCATTAGAGATAACTTCTCATCTTTGGACATAATTTTTATGGCATAAACCGTGCCTTCCTGTATTGACAATCTTTCTGCCAGTCTGTCATAAGCTTTAGACAAAATTCGATTGTCACATTCAACAGTTTTGATTTTCTCAGTTAATGTTTCAATCCCTTCAGAAAGTGACTGCTGGAATTTACGATTCAAGTCAGCTGACCCTTCTTCCATATTAATGAATTTTTCCTTAATATCAGCCACTAATGTTTCAGTTCCTACATAAAGGGATTCGAGTTTACGATTCAAATCAGCTGTTCCATCTTCCATAGCAATGAATTTCTCCATAACATCAGCCTGAACTTTTTCTAAATTTTGCTCTGTCAACAGAGTCTTCTTAAGGAAAGATCTGTTCTCTTCCTGTAGAACTTTAAGCTGATTCTTGAGAAGATCATTGTCATGCTTTATAGTTTTTAGACATTCAACCTCTGCCTTAAGAATTCTGGATTCATCTCTTAAAGACTCCACCCTACTTCTGTTGTCAAACCACATAGCACCAAGGAAAACTACTAATCCCAGAAATATCCATAGATGTGGGATGCTAGACACCTCTTGCAAGATCTCCCACATGGCACACTCAAAAAGATTGTTAAAATTCTGAACTGTGATATTCTCAGACATTTTATTTATAAAAGAAAAAAAAATTACCTGTAATGACTGGTTCCTGCCAGAGGTGGCAGAAGAGTCCACTTGAGTCCATGTGGAGAGCCGGTCTGAAACAACTCAGAATTGAAATTTATTGTTCTGCCTGAGGAATTAGAGTGGGTGCGGGAGGGGTCACTTTGAATCAGACCAACTCTGCTGCTGTGGTGGTTTGTGTTGCAAAACCGCGGGTATTTGAGCTTCCGTGTTCTGCTCCAAATGCCAGGGCAGAGAGGGAGAGGCTAATTGCTCTGGCGAGTGGGTGCAAGCCAAGGACACAGTGCAGGAGAGGCTGGAGCCCTGACGGTGCATTCGTCGGTGCTCTTAGGGAGAGAGTGGCCATGCAGCGGGGCGCAAGGTGGTGCAGGCGGGGCAGAATGGGAAAAGCACACCCGGTAAGCTTGCTGTGAGCCTGAGGGCGGGGGTGAGCGGGCGAGCTGGCTAGCAGGCACAGGGGAGGGAGGCAGCCGACTGCTGCAGAGCGAGCTACCTGCTTGAATACAAAGGCTTCCTGTGCTCCGGTATCTAATCTTGCTGGCAAAGGTCGACCTTCCCGTGCCGGAATGGGGGCAAATCTGCCCCACGTTGGGACACCAAAATGTGGCGGTATTGATTAATCCAGACAATTAGTAATAAGTATTCATACAACTTTAATGTAACCAGACCCAAGCACCAGGGTCCCAGCGGTGCACACACAACAGGAAGCAAGGAAGTAAGAGAGAGCTCAGAGCTCATGCGCTCCGAATTTATCAGTAAACACTCCCTCGAGGAAAGCCAGCCCAAAAATGGGTGGGCCTATCTCTACACATGTGTTTCTCTGAAAACAGAATCAGTTGTTAGAGATATGTCACAGTATTGCTAGAAGTGAGAACAGTGTGCCTTTTTTGTAGAAGCTTTACTTGGAAAGCTAATTATGTTCTTTAGAAAGTGTATGAATTTCAAGAAATGCTTTCATGAGAACCACACGAGTGTTTCATTGTAAAGAGTAGACATTGTTTGGGATATGTCAAAGCATGGTTAGAAATGAGAGCAGTGTTCCTTTTCTCTGTAGAACCTTTACTTTGAAAGATAATCACATTCTTTTGAAATTGTTTTAATTCCATGAAATGCTATTGTGAGAAACGCACATATGTTTCTCTGAAAAGAGAATCAGTTGTTAGAGATATGTAACACTATTGTGAGAAGTGAGAACAATGTTCCTTTTCTCTGTAGAAGCTTTACTTTGAGGGATAATCACATTCTTTAGAAAGTGATTTAATTCCATGAAATGCTTCTGTGAGAAACGCACATGTGTTTCTCTGAAAAGAAAATCAGTTGTTACAGATATGTCACAGTATTGCTAGAAGTGAGAATAGAATGCCTTTTCTCTGTAGAAGCTTTACTTTGAAAGATAATCACGTTCTTTTGAAATTGTCTTAATTCCCTGAAATGCTTTCGTGAGAAACGCACATGTGTTTTTCTTTAAAGAGAATCAGTTGTTACAGATATATCACAGAATTGTTAGAAGCATGAACAGTGTGCCATTTCTCTGTAGAAGCTTCGCGTTGAAAGATAATCACGTTCATTGAAAGTGTTTTCATTTCATGAAATGTTTTTGTGAGAAACGCACATGTGTTATTCTGAAAAGAGAATTAGTTGATACAGATATGTCAAAGTATTGTAAGAAGTGAAAGCAATGTTCTTTTCCTCTGTCGAAGCTTTACATTGAAGGATAACGACGTTCTTTAGAAAGTGTTTTAATTCCCTGAAATGCTTTTGTGACGAACGCACATGTGTTTCTCTGAAAAGAGAATCAGTTCTTATAGATATGTCACAGTATTGTTAGAGGCGAGAACATTGAGCTTTTTCTCTGTAGAAGCTTTACTATGAAAGATAATCACGTTCTTTTGAAAGTGTATGAATTTCAAAAATGCTTTAGTGAGAACCACACGAGTGTTTCATTGTAAAGAGCAGACATTCTTTGCGATATGTCAAAGCATGGTTAGAAATGAGAGCAGTGTTCCTTTGCACTGTAGAAGTTTTACTTTGAAAGATAATCACGTACTTTTGAAAGTGTTTTAATTCCCTGAAATGCTGTTGTGAGAAATTCACATGTGTTTCTCTGAAAAGAGAATCAGTTGTTACAGATATGTCACAGTATTGTTAGAAGTGAGAACAGTGTCCCTTTTCTCTATCGAAGCTTTACTTTGAAACATAACCACATTCTATTAAAAGTGTACGAATTTCAAGAATTGCCTTCGTGAGAACCACACGAGTGTTTCGATGTAAATAGTAGACATTGTTTAGGATATGTCAAAGCATGGTTAAAAATGGGAGCAGTGTTCCTTTTCTCTGTAGAAACTTTACTTCGAAAGATAAACATGTTCTTTTGAAAGTGTTTTAATTCCATGAAATACTTTTGTGAGAAAAGCACATGTGTTTCTCTGAAAAGAGAATCAGTTTTTAGAGATATGTCA
>JABTXL010006131.1:0-10027 GCA_025134845.1 Neodon shergylaensis | reverse complement strand
CTCCAAAACCCACAGAGAAACCCTGTCTCGAAAAACCAAAAAAAAAAATGTAAGAGTTAGTCAATAAGAAACTAGAGCTAGAGCTAATGAGCCAAGCATTGATACAATTAAAAAAAAAAAAAGAACGTGATTATCTTTCACAGAAAATCTTCTACAGAGAAAAGTCACACTGTTCTCTCTTCTAGCAATACTGTGACATATCTCTAACAACTGATTCTCTTTTCAGACAAATATGCGTTTCTCACAAAAGCATTTCATAAAATTAAAACACTTTCAAAAGAACGTGATTATCTTTCAAATTAAACGAACTTGATTAGATTTCAAAGCAAAGCTTATACAGAAAAAAGGAAGACTGCTCTCATTTGTAACCATGCTTTGACTTATCCCAAACAACATCTACTCTTCACAGTGAAATTCTACTGTCATTCTCACGAAAGCATTTCTTGAAATTCATACACTTTCAAAAGAACGTGATTATCTTTCAAATTAAAGCTTCTACAGAGAAAAGGCACACTGCCCTCACTTCTAGCAATACTTTGATATTTCTCTAACAACTGATTCTCTTTTCAGAGAAACACATGTGCGTTTCTCACAAAAACATTTCATGGAATTAAAACACTTTCAATCGAACGTGATTATCTTTCAAAGCAAAGTTTATACAGAGAAAAGGAACACTCTTCTCACTTCCAGCAATACTGTTACATATTTCTAAAAACTGATTCTCTTTTCAGAGAAACACATGTGCGTTTCTCACAAAAGCATTTCATGGAATTAAAACACTTTCTAAAGAACATGATTATCCCTCAAAGTAAAGATTCTACAGAGAAAAGGGACAATGCTTTCCCTTCTAACAATACTGTGACACATCGCTAACAATGTCTAGTCTTTACAATGAAACATTCGTGTGGATCTCAAGAAAGCATTTATGGAAATACATACACTTTCAAAAGAACGTAATTATCTTTCAAAGTAAAGCTTCTACAGAGAAAAGGAACACTGTTCTCGCTTCTAACAAGACAGTAAAATATCTGTAACAACTGATTCTCTTTTCAGAGAAACACATGTGCGTTTCTGACAAAAGCATTTAATGGAATTAAAACAGTTTCATACGAATGTGATTAGCTTTCAAAGCAAAGTTTATACAGAAAAAAGGAAGACTGCTCTCATTTATAACCATGCTTTGCCATATCCCAAACAACGTTTAGTCTTGACAGTGAAACTCTAGTGTCATTCTCACGAAAGCATTTCTTGAAATTCATACACTTTCAAAAGAGTGTGATTGTCTTTCACAGTAAATCTTCTACAGAGAAATGGCACACTATTGTCACTTCTAACAAGACTGTCACATATCTTTAACAACTGATTCTCTTTTTGGAGAAACACGTGCGTTTCTCACAAAAGATTTCATGGAATTAAAACACTTTCATATAAACGTGATTATCTTTCAAAATAAAGCTTCTACAGAGAAAAGGAACTCTCTTCTCACTTCCAGCAATACTGTGACATATCTCTAACAACTGAATCTCTTTTCAGAGAAACACATGTGCGTTTCTCACAAAAGCATTTCATGGAATTAACACACTTTCTAAAGAACGTGATTATCCCTCAAAGTAAAGATTCTACAGAGAAAATTATCATTGCTTTCCGTTCTAACAATACTGTGACATATCGCAAACAATGTCTGGTCTTTACAATGATACACTCATGTGATTCTCAAGAAAGCATTTGTTGAAATAAATACACTGAAACACACGTGTGGATCTCATGAAAACATTTCTCTACTGTCATTCTCATGAAAGCATTTCTTGAAATTCATACACTTTCAAAAGAACGTGATTATCTGTCAAAGTAAAGCTTCTACAGAGAAAAGGAACACTGTTCTCGCTTCTAACAAGACTGTGAAATATCGGTAAAAACTGATTCTCTTTTCAGTGAAACACGTGCGTTTCTCACAAAAGTATTTCATGGAACTAAAACACTTCCAAAAGAACGTGATTAGCTTTCAAAGCAAAGCTTATAAAGAGAAAAGGTAGACTGCTCCCATTTATAAGCACGCTTTGACTTATCCCAAACAACATCTACTGTTGACAGTGAAACTGTACTGTCCTTCTCACGAAAGCATTTCTTGAAATTCATACACGTTCAAAAGAAAGTGATTATCTTTTAAATTAAAGCTTCTACAGAGAAAAGGCACACTGTTCTCACTTCTAGCAATACTTTGACATTTCTCTAACAACTGATTCTCTTTTCAGAGAAACACATGTGAGTTTCTCACAAAAGCATTTCATGGAATTAAAACACTTTCAAACGAACGTGATTATCTTTCAAAGCAAAGCTTATACAGAGAAAAGTAACACTCTTCTCACTTCCAGCAATACTATGACATATCTCTAACAACTGATTCTCTTTTCAGAGAAACACATATGTGTTTCTAACAAAAGCATTTCATGGAATTAAAACACTTTCAAACGAACGTGATTGTCTTTTGAAGTAAAGCTTCTACAGAGAAAAGGTACACTGCTCTTATTTCTAACCATGCTTTGTCATATCCCAAACTACGTCTACTCTTTACAGTGAAACATTCGTGTCGTTCTCATGAAAGCATTTCTTGAAATTCATACAGTTTCAAAAGAACGTGATTATGTTTCACAGTAAAGCTTCTACAGAGAAAAGGTACACTGTTCTCGCCTCGAACAAGACTGGGACATATCTCTAAAAACTAATTCTCTTTTCAGAGAAACACATGTGAGTTTCTCACAAAAGCATTTCATGGAAATAAAACACTTTCTAAAGAATGTGATTATCCCTCAATGTAAAGATTCTACATAGAAAAGGAACATTGCTTTCACTACTAACAATATTGTGTCATATGGCAAACAACATCTACTCTTTACAATTAAACGCTCGTGTGGTTCTCAAGAAAGCATTTCTTGAAATACATACACTTTCAAAACAACGTGATTATCTTTCAAAGTAAAGCTTCTACAGAGAAGAGGTACACACGTCTCGCTTCTAACAAGACTTTGACATATCTGTAACAAGTAATTCTCTTTTTAGAGAAACACATGTGCGTTTCTCAAAAAAGCATTTCATGGAATTAAAACACTTTCAACCGAACGTGATTATCTTTCAAATTAAAGCTTCTACAGAGAAAAGGAACACTGCTTTAATTTCTAACCATGCTTTAAAATATCCCAAACCACTTCAACTCTTTACAGAGAAACACTCGTGTGGTTCTCAAGAAAACATTTCTTGAAATACATACACTTTGAAAAGAACGTGATTATCTTTCAAAGTAAAGGTTCTACAGAGAAAAAGCACACTGTTCTCACTTCTAGCAATACTTTGACATATCTCTAACAACTGATTCTCTTTTCAGAGAAACACATGTGCGTTTATCACAAAAGTATTTCATGTAATTAAAACACTTTCAAACGAACGTGATTATCTTTAAAAGTAAAACTTCTACGGAGAAAATGAACACTGCTTTCATTTCTAACCGTGATTTTAAATATCCCAAACAAATCTACTCTTTACAGTGAAACATTCGTGTGGTTCTCAAGAAAGGATTTCTTGAAATTCATACACTTTCAAATTAACGTGATTATCTTTGAAATTAAAGCTTCTACAGAGAAAAGGCACACTGTTCTCGCTTCTATCAAGACTGTGACATATCTATAACAACGGATTCTCTTTTCAAAGTAAATCATGTGCGATTCTCACAAAAGCATTTCATGGAATTAAAACACTTTCAAACGAACATGATTATCTTTCAAAGTAATGATTCCACAGAGAAAAGGAAGACTGATCTCATCTCTAAACATGCTTTGACATATCGCAAACAACGTCTACTCTTTACAATGAAACTCTCCTGTCATTCTCACGAAAGCATTTCTAGAAATTCATACACATTCAAAAGAACATGACTATCTTTCACAGAAAAGCTTCTACAGAGAAACGTCACACTGTTCTCACTTCGAGCAATACTGTGACATATCTCTAACAACTGATTCTCTTTTCAGAGAAACATAAGTGCGTTTCTCACAAAAGCATTTCAGGGAATTAAGACACATTCAAAAGAATGTGATTATCTTTCAAAGTAAAGCTTCTACAGAGAAAAGGAACACTGCTCTCATCTCTAACCATGCTTTGACATATCCCAAACAACGTCTACTCTTTACAGGGAAACACTCGTGTGGTTCTCACGAAAGCATTTCTTGATATTCATAAACTTTCAAAAGAACTTGATTATCTTTCACAATAAAGATTCTGCAGAGAAAAGGCACATTGTTCTAGCTTCTGACAAGACTGTGACATATCTGAAACAACTGATTCTCTTTTCAGAGAAACACGTGTGTTTCCCACAAAAGCATTTCATGGAGTTAAAACACTTTCTAAAGAACGTGATTATCCTTCAAAGTAAAGCTTCTACAGAGAAACGTAACACTGTTCTCACTTCCAGCAATACTGTTACATATCTGTAACAACTGATTCTCTTTTCAGAAAAACACATGTGCGTTTCTCACAAAAGGATTTCATGGAACTAAAACACTTTCAAATGAACGTGGTTATCTTTCTAAGTAAAGCTTCTACAGAGAAAAGGAACACAGCTCTCATTTCTAACCATTCTTTGACATACCCCAAACAACGTCTACACATTACAATGAAACTCTCCTGTCATTCTCACGAAAGCATTTCTTGAAATTCATACACTCCAAAGAAAAGCTTCTACAGAGAAAAGGCACACTGTTCTTGCTTCTAAGAAGACTGTGACATATCTGTAAAAACTGATTCTCTTTTCAGAAAAATACATGTGCTTTTCTCACAAAAGCTATTCATGGAATTAAAACAGTTTCTACAGATCATGATAATCCCTCAAAGTAAAAATTCTACAAAGAAAAGAAACATTGCTTTCACTTCTAAGAATACTTTGACATATCACAAACAATGCTAATCTTTATAGTGAAACACTCGTATGGTTCTCAAGAAAAAATTTTTAAAAATTCATACACTTTCAAAAGAACGTGATTATCTTTCAACGTAAAGCTTCTATAGAGAAAAGGCACACTTTTCTCACTTCCAACAATACTGTGACATATCTCTAAAAACTGATTCTCTTTTCAGAGAAACACATGTGCATTTGTCCCAAAAGCATTTCATGGAATTAAAACACTTTCAAACGAATATGATTATATTTCAAAGCTTCTCCAGAGAAAAGGAACACTGCTCTCATTTCTCACCATGCTTTGACATATCACAAACGTCTACTCTTTACAATGGAATTCTCCTGTCATTCTCACGAAAGCATTTGTTGAAATTCATACAGTTTCAAAGGAACGTGATTATCTTTCAAAGTAAAGCTTCTACAGAGAAAAGGCACACTGTTCTCACTTCTAACAGGACTGTGATATATCTGTAACAACTGATTCTCTTTTCAGAGAAACACAAGTGCGTTTCTCACAAAAGCATTTCATGGATTTAAAATACTTTCAAATGAACGTGATTATCTTTCAATGTAAAGCTTCTACAGAGAAAAGGAACACTGCTTTCACTTCTAAAAATACTGTGACATATCCCAAACAATGTCTAATCTGTACAATGAAACACTCGTGTGGTTCTCAAGAAAGCATTACTTGAAATTCATACACTTTCAAATGAACGTGATTATCTTTCAAAGTAAAGCTTCTACAGAGACAAGGCACCCTGTTCTCACTTCTAGCAATACCTTGACATATCTCTAACAACTGATTCTCTTTTCAGGGAAACACAAGTGCGTTTCTCACAAAAGCATTTAATGGAATTAAAACACTTTCTAAAGATCGTGATAATCCCTCAAAGTAAAGATTCTGCAGAGATAAGGAACATTGCTTTTACTTCTAACAATACTGTGACATATCGCAAACAGCGTCTACTCTTTTCAATGAAACACTCGTGTTTTTCTCAAGAAAGCATTTCTTGAAATAAATACACTGAAACACACGTGTGGATCTCATGAAAACTTTTCTTGAAATTCATACACTTTCAGAAGAACGTGATTATTTTTCAAAGTAAAGCTTCTACAGAGAAAAGGAACAATGTTCTCACTTCTAGCAATACTTTGACATATCTCTAACAACTGATTATCTTTTCAGAGAAACACATGTGCGTTTCTCACAAAAGCATTTCATGGAATTAAAACACTTTAAAAGAACGTGATTATCTTTCAAAGTAAAGCTTCTGCAGAGAAAAGGCACACTGTTCTCGCTTCTAACAAGACTGTGACATATCTGTAACACCTGAATCTCTTTTCAGAGAAACACATGTGCTTTTCTCACAAAAGCATTTCATAGAATTAAAACACTTTCAAACGAACGTGATTATCTTTCAAAGTAAAGCTTCTACAGAGAAAAGGAATACTGCACTCATTTCTAACCATGCTCTGACATATCCCAAACAATGTCTACTATTTACAGTGAAACACTCGTGTGGTTCTCACGAAAGCATTTCTTGAAATTCATACAGTTTCAAAAGAACGTGATTATCGTTCACAGAAAAGGTTCTACAGAGAAAAGTCACACTGTTCTCACTTCTAGCAATACTGTGACATATCTGTAACAAATGATTCTCTTTTCAAAGAAAAACAAGTGCGTTTCTGACAAAAGCACTTCAGGGAATTAAGACACTTTCTAAAGAACGTGATTATCTTTCACAGTAATTATTCTACAGAGAAAAGGCACATTGTTCTCGGTTCTAACATGACTGTGACATATCTTTAACAAGTGATGCTCTTTTCAGAGAAACACATGTGCGTTTCTCACAAAAGCATTTCATTAAGTTAAAACACATTCTAAAGAACATGATTATCCCTCAAAGTAAAGCTTCTACAGAGAACCTTAACACTCTTCTCACTTCCAGTAATACTGTTACATATCTGTAACAACTGATTCTCTTTTCAGCAAAACACATGTGCGTTTCTCACAAAAGCATTTCATGGAACTAAAACACTCTCAAACGAACGTCATTATCTTTCTAAGCAAAGCTTCTACAGAGAAAAGGAACACAGCTCTCATTTCTAACCATTCTTTGACATAACCCAAACAACGTCTACACTTTACAATGAAACTCTCCTGTCGTTCTCACGAAAGCATTTCTTGAAATTCATACACTTTCAAAGTAAAGCTTCTACAGAGAAAAGGCACACTGTTCTTGCTTCTAACAAGACTGTGACATATCTGTAAAAACTGATTCTCTTATCAGAGAAACACATGTGCTTTTCTCACAAAAGCTATTCATGGAATTAAAACAGTTTCTACAGATCATGATAATCCCTCAAAGTAAAAATTCTACAAAGAAAAGAAACATTGCTTTCACTTCTAATAATACTTTGACATATCACAAACAATGTCTACTCTTTACAGTGAAACACTCGTATTTTTCTCAAGAAAGCATTTCTAGAAATTCATACACTTTCAAAAGAACGTGATTATCTTTCAAAGTAAAGCTTCTATAGAGAAAAGGCACACTTTTCTCACTTCCAAAAATACTGTGATATATCTCTAACAACTGATTCTCTTTTCAGACAAACACATGTGTATTTGTTCCAAAAGCATTTCATGGAATTAAAACACTTTCAAACGAACATGATTTTTTTTAAAAGTAAAGCTTCTACAGAGAAAAGGAACACTGCTCTCATTTCTCACCATGCTTTGACATATCGCAAACAACGTCTACTCTTTACAATGGAATTCTCCTCTCATTCTCATGAAAGCATTTGTTGAAATTCATCCAGTTTCAAAAGAACGTGATTATCTTTCACAGAAAAGCTTCTACAGAGAAAAGGCACACTGTTCTCGCTTCTAACAAGACTGTGATATATCTGTAACAACTGATTATCTTTTCAGAGAAACACATGTGCGTTTCTCACAAAAGCATTTCATGGATTTAAAATACTTTCTAAAGAACGTGATTATCCCTCAAAGTAAAGATCATACAGAGAAAAGGAACATTGCTTTCACTTCTAAAAATACTGTGACATATTGCAAACAAAGTCTCCTCTTTACAATGAAACACTCGTGTGGTTCTCAAGAAAGCATTTCTTGAAATACATACACTTTCAAAAGTACGTGATTATCTTTCAAAGTAAAGCTTCTACAGAGAAAAGGCACACTGTTCTCATTTCTAACAAGACTGTGACATATCTGTAAGAACTAAATCTTTTTTCAGTGAAACACGTGCGTTTCTCACAAAAGCATTTCATGGAATTAAAACACTTTCAAACGAAGATGATTATCTTCCAAAGTAAAGCTTCTACAGAGAAAAAGCACACTGTTCTCACTTCCAGCAATACTGTGACATATCTCTAACAGCTGATTCTCTTTTTAGAGAAACACAAGTGCGTTTCTCACAAAAGCATTTCATGGATTTAAAATACTTTCAAATGAACGTAATTATCTTTCAAAGTAAAGCTTCTACAGAGAAAAGGAACACTGCTTTAAGTTCTAACCATGCTTTGACATATCCCAAACAATGTCTACTCTTTAAAATGAAACTCTACTGTTGTTCTCAAGAAAGCATTTCTTGAAATTCATACTCTTTCAAATGAACGTGATTATCTTTCAAAGTAAAGCTTCTACAGAGAAAAGGCACACTGATCTCACTTCTAGCAATACTTTGACATATCTCTAACAACTGATTCTCTTTTCAGGGAAACACAAGTGCGTTTCTGACAAAAGCATTTCATGGAATTAAAACACTTTCTAAAGAACGTGATTATCCCTCAAAGTAAAGATTCTACAGAGATAAGGAACATTGCTTTTACTTCTAACAATACTGTGACATATCGCAAACAGCGTCTTCTCCTTTCAATGAAACACTCGTGTTTTTCTCAAGAAAGCATTTCTTGAAATAAATACAATGAAAACTTGTGTGGATCTCATGAAACATTTCTTGAAATTCATACACTTTCAGAAGAACGTGATTATTTTTCAAAGTAAAGCTTCTACAGAGAAAAGGAATCAATGTTCTCACTTCTAGCAGTACTTTGACATATCTCTAACAACTGATTATCTTTTCAGAGAAACACATGTGCGTTTCTCACAAATGCATTTCATGGAATTAAAACACTTTAAAAGAACGTGATTATCTTTCAAAGTAAAGCTTCTGCAGAGAAAAGGCACACTGTTCTCGCTTCTAACAAGACTGTGACATATCTGTAACAACTGAATCTCTTTTCAGAGAAACACATGTGCTTTTCTCAAAAAAGCATTTCATGGAATTAAAACACTTTCAAACGAACGTGATTATCTTTCAAAGTAAAGCTTCTACAGAGAAAAGGAACACTGCACTCATTTCTAACCATGCTTTGACATATCCCAAACAATGTCTACTATTATAGTGAAACACTCGTGTGGTTCTCACAAAAGCATTTCTTGAAATTCATACAGTTTCAAAAGAACGTGATTATCTTTCACAGAAAAGCTTCTACAGAGAAAAGCACACTGTTCTCCCTTCTACAAGACTGTGATATATCTGTAACAACTAATTATCTTTTCAGAGAAACACATGTGCGTTTCTCAGAAAAGCATTTCATGGATTTAAAATACTTTCTATAGAACGTGATTATCCCTCAAAGTAAAGATCATACAGAGAAAAGGAACATTGCTTTCATTTCTAAAAATACTGTGACATATTGCAAACAAAGTCTCCTCCTTTCAATGAAACACTCGTGTGGTTCTCAAGAAAGTATTTCTTGAAATACATACACTTTCAAAAGAACATGATTATCTTTCAAAGAAAAGCTTCTACAGAGAAAAGGCACACTCTTCTCATTTCTAACAAGACTGTGACATATCTCTAAGAACTGAATCTCTTTTCAGTGAAACAAGTGCGTTTCTCACAAAAGCATTTCATGGAATTAAAACAATGTCAAACGAATATGATTATCTTTCAAAGTAAAGCTTCTACAGAGAAAAGGCACACTGTTCTAACTTCCAGAAATACTGTGACATATCTCTAACAACAGACTCTCTTTTCAGAGAAACACAAATGC
>JABTXL010006130.1:0-10966 GCA_025134845.1 Neodon shergylaensis | reverse complement strand
GCACGCTGTTCTCACTTCTAGGAATACTTTGACATATCTCTAACAACTGATAAACTTTTCAGAGAAACACATGTGCGTTTCTCACAAAAGCATTTCAGGTAATTAAGACACTTTCAAAGAACGTGATTATCTTTCAAATTAAAGCTTCTACAGAGAAAAGGAACACTGCTCTCATTTCTAACCATGTTTTGACATATCCAAAACAATGTCTACTCTTTACAGTGAAACACTCGTGTGGTTCTCACGAAACCATTTCTTGAAATTCATACACTTTTAAAATAATGTGTTTATCTTTCACAGAAAAACTTCTACAGAGAACAGGCACACTGTTCTCACTTCCAGCAATACTGTGACATATCTCTAACAACTGATTCTCTTTTCTGAAGAGGTATGTCACAGTATTGCTGGAAGTGAGAACAGTGTTCCTTTTCTCTGTAGAAGCTTTACTTTGAAAGGTAATCACGTTCGTTTGAAAGTGTTAATTCCATGAAATGCTTTTGTGAGAAACGCACATGTGTTTCTCTGAAAAGAAAATCAGTTGTTACAGATATGTCACAGTCTTGTTCGAAGTGAGACCAGTATGCCTTTTCTCTGTAGAAGCTTTAATGTGAAAGATAATCACGTTCTTTTGAAAGTGTATGTATTTCAAGAAATTCTTTCGTGAGATCGAAAGGAGAGTTTCATTGTAAAGAGTAGACGTTTTTTGATATTTCAAAGCATGGTTAGAAATGAGAGCAGTGTTCCTTTTGTTTGTAGAAGCTTTACTTTAAAAGATAATCACTTTCGTTTGAAAGTGTTTTAATTCCATGAAATGCTTTTGTGAGAAACGCACATGTGTGTCTCTGAAAAGAGAATCAGTTGTTAGAGATATGTCAGAGTATTTCTGGAAGTGAGAACAGTGCGCCTGTTCTCTGTAGATGCTTTTCTGTGAAAGATAATCACGTTCTTTTGAAAGTGTATGAATTTCAAGAAATGCGTTCGTGAGAACCACACGAGTGTTTCACTGTAAATAGTAGACATTGTTGGGATATGTCAAAGCATGGTTAGAAATGAGTGCAGTGTTCCTTTTCTCTGTAGAAGCTTTACTTTGAAAGATAATCTCGTCCGTTTGAAAGTGTTTTAATTCCATGAAATGCTTTTGTGAGAAATTCACATGTGTTTCTCTGAAAAGAGATTCAGTTGTTACAGATATGTCACAGTCTTGTTAGAAGCGAGAACAGTATGCCTTTTTGCTGTAGAAGCTTTACTTTGAAAGATAACCACGTTCTGTTAAAGTGTTTTAATTCCATGAAATGCTTTTGTGAGAAACGCACATGTGTTTCTCTGAAAAGTAAATCAGTAGTTACAGATATGTCACAGTCTTGTTCGAAGTGAGAACAGTGTGCCTTTTCTGTGTAGAAGCTTTACTGTGAAAGATAATCACGTTCTTTTGAAAGTGTATGTATTTCAAGAAATGCTTTCGTGAGATCGATAGGAGAGTTTCATTGTAAAGAGTAGACGTTATTTGGGATATGTCAAAGCATGGTTAGAAATGAGAGCAGTGTTCCTTTTCTCTGTAGAAGCTTTACTTTGAAAGATAATCACGTTCATTTTAATTTCATGAAATTCTTTTGTGAGAAACGCACATGTGTTTCTCTGAAAATAGAATCAGTTCTTAGAGATATGTCACAGTATTGCTAGAAGTGAGAACAGTGTGCCTTTTTGTAGTAGCTTTACTTTGAAAGATAATCACGTTCTTTTAAAAGTGTATGAATTTCAAGAAATGCTTTCGTGACTACCACACGAGTGTTTCATTGTAAAGAGTAGACGTTGTTTGGGATATGTCAAAGAATGGTTAGAAATGAGAGCAGTGTTCCTTTTCTCTGTAGAATCTTTACTTTGAAAGATAATCACATTCTTTTGAAAGTGTTTTAGTTCCATGAAATGCTTAAGTGAGAAATGCACATGTGTTTCTCTGAAAAGAGAATCAGTTGTTAGAGATATGTCACACTATTGTTAGAATTGAGAACAGTGTTCCTTTTCTCTGTAGAAGCTTTACTTTGAATGATAATCACGTTCTTTAGAAAATGTTTTAATTCCCTGAATTGCTTTTGTGAAAAACACATGTGTTTCTCTGAAAAGAGAATCAGTTGTTTTATATTTGTCACAGTATTGTTAGAAGTGAGAACATTGTGCCTTTTCTCTGTAGAAGCTTTACTATAAAAGATAATCACATTCTTTTGAAAGTGTATGAATTTCAAGAAATGCTTTCCTGAGAACCACGTAGTGTTTCATTGTAAAGAGTAGACGTTCTGTGCGATATGTCAAAGCATGGGTATAAATGAGAGCAGTGTTCCTTTTCTCTGTAGAAGCTTTACTTTGAAAGATAATCACATTCTTTAGAAAGTGTTTTAATTCCATGAAATTCTTTTGTGAGAAACACACATGTGTTTCTTAGAAAAGAGAATCTGTTGTTACAGATATGTCACAGTATTGTAAGAAGTGAGAACAGTGTTCTTTTTCTCTGTAGAAGGTACACATTGAAAGATAATCACATTCATTGAAAGTGTTTTCATTTCATGAAATGCTTTTTCCAGAAACGCACATGTGTTATTCTGAAAAGAGAATTCGTTGTTAGAGATATGTCACACTATTGTTAGAAGTGAGAACAGTGTGCCTTTCCTCTGTAGAAGCTTTACTTTGAAAGATATTTCCGTTCTTTTTAAGTGTTTGAATTTCATTAAATGCTGTTTTGAGAACCACACGTGTGTTTCTCTGAAAAGCAAAGCCCTTGTTTGCGATTAGTCAATGTATTTTTAGAAGCGAGAACAGTGTTCCTTTTTTCTGTAGAAGCTTTACTATTAAAGATAATCATGTTCGTTTCAAAGTGTTTTAATTCCATGAAATGCTTTTGTGAGAAACGCACATGTGTTTCTCTGAAAACAAAATCAGTTGTTAGGGATATTTCACAGTATTGCTAGAAGTGAGAACAGTGTGCCTTTTTTGTAGAAAGTTTACTTTGAAAGATATTCACGTTCTTTTCAAAGTGTATGAATTTCAAGAAATGCTTTCGTGAGAACTACACGAGTGTTTCATTGTAAGGAGTAGACGTTGTTTGGGATATGTCAAAGCATGGTTAGAAATGAGAGCAGTGTTCCTTTTCTCTGTAGAAGCTTTACTTTGAAAGATAATCACATTCTTTTGAAAGTGTTTTAATTCCATGAAATCCTTTAGTGAGAAACGCACAGGTGTGTGGCAGTATTGGTTAATCGAGACAATTAGTAATAAGTATTTGTACAACTTTAATGTAACCAGACTCACTCAACCAGGGTTCCCGCAGTGCACACACAACACGAAGCAAGGAAAGAGGAGAGAGCTCACAGCTCCTGTGCTCCCAATTTATCAGTAAACATTCCCCCGAGGCATCCCGCCCAAAAATGGGTGGGCCTATCTCTACATCTCCCCCTTTTTGTCTAAATAAGACAGAACTAAACCAAATACAACTATAAACAATAATAACAAATAATAAATATAACAAACAATATTGAGAACAAAAGTTTTACCAGACATTCTATCTCAAGGTGTCTAAATAAGGTAGAGAGTAATTACAATTATATAATCTTCAACTCCGTCAAAGATCTGAGAACGGAATAAATATTACTTACCAAATGAGAGATATCCAAAATGTGCCATAAATGACAGAGACAACTGACTACCTGGGCAGTCACCCAAATTCTCGTTCGCAATGTTGAGTCAACCAACTTTGGCTAAGGCCTAACATAACTGACGTACCATTATCAAATGTAAGGAACTTTCTTAGAATTATCCTACCCTGTCTTGGCAAGATAAGACAATCCTGTTTCATATCTTTGTCAGTAGATGAGGTATGGGCTTTTCTTAACCCAAAGGCCAGTTCTGCCAAGGAGACAAGCTCCCAGTGGAGTGTCTTTGGTGCTCAACGTTCTCTCGGGAGTAGAGTGGCGTTGCCAGGAGTAATTGTGTCTCGTTGGCACAGGATTCTAGGTTAGATTAAAGGCCATTTTCTACAGCTCTTTAAAGAGGCTGAAGATTATACTATCTATACTAAATATAATCTCTCTGTAACTAGAAGACCTGATTAACCTAAGAATAAACATGACAAACATATAATTCTCAATACCTATCTAACTTGAAGACTAAGAGAATAAACAACTGTGCAATATATGAAGAGAATGATCTTCATCTGTAAACAATGTCATTACATATCAAATGTAAACAATGTTATTACATAAATAGTATCAGAGGTAGAAATGTACATTGTGATATGGTAGATGTATCAATACAATATAAGCATACTCTTATACAAAAATAGAGGTAGGAACACTCACATACAATATTCAATTCATCAATATACAGGAAACAGTACCAATACAATTTTCTAAAAACAGTAACTCACAAATACCAATCATCCTATCAAACCAGTTAATCCCCTTTTTTTGAACATACCCCTAATTCCATAAAACATCTCCCCATCCCCTCAACCCCAAACCAACCACTAAAAGATGTCCCTAACCCTGAGGGCAACTCTGTTGGGAGAGGGGACGTCATCCTCTAAGATTGCTTCAAGCTGACATGGGGGCGACGTTCTTCTTAGGGGCTCCTGTGAAGGCAAAGATGGTACAATTCCCAAATTAACCTTTGACCTAAGAAAGTTGTAACTAGTCTCTGTGCGTTTTGAGGTCTGGTCAGAGTGTTGTCAAAAATGTGCACCATTCGAAATTGTCTCGTGCAGTTGGTACCAACAAACAAGTCTAAAATTAGCGCTTAAAAAGGGGAAAAAAATAATAATCATGACGTCATAAAAACCAGATTGAGTTGATGTTGTGGGGCCCCATCTTCATCCTGAAAACTTTAAAGATTACTGTAGGAAAATTTGTTGCTTGTTATGGGAAATTTAAACATTAACAACAAGGACTATGCCTGCTAGGTGACGAAGTCTCAGCTTGCCTTTTATAATTAACTCAGAGACTTTTTCCACATAACTTTTCAGTTTTTTACTTGGTTTATGTGGTAAAAAGATCCATTCCAAGATAATATCATCTCTCTGCATTAAAATTCCTGTAGGAGAAATTTTTGATGGTAATATGACGAGAATACAATCGAGCTCTGGATTCACCCTGTCCACATGTGCCTGTTGTAATTTTTCCTCAATCATTGTCAGTTCCTTTTCTGCTTCAGCTGTTAATTCTCTGGGACTGTTTAAATCTTTATCACCTTCCAATGTTTTGTTCAAATGAATTATTAGATCAGGTGTTATCCCAATAGCTGGTCGTAGACTGGAAATATCTCCTAACAGTCTTTGAAAGTCATCAAGAGTCCATAGGCGATCTCTCCTAATTTGTGCCTTTTGTGTCTTAATTTTTTGCAAACCTATTTTATAACCTAAATAATTAACAGAATCTCCCTTCTGTATCTATTCAGGAGCAATTTGCAATCCACATTTAGGTAAAAGTATCTTTATTTCTTCAAACAGTCTGTTCAAGGTATCCATGTTTGGATCGGATAACAAGATGTCGTCCATGTAATGGTATATAATAGAGTTGGGAAATTTCTTGCGTATTATTTGCTATGGTTGGTTCACAAAATATTGGCACAAGGAGGGGCTATTTAACATACCCTGGGGGAGGACAGCCCAGTGGTACCTCCTGGAAGGTTGAGAATTGTTGTAAATAGGCACTGTGAAGGCAAATTTTTCTCTATCTTCTTTTTGTAAAGGTATAGTGAAAAAACAATCCTTTAAATCAATAACTATAAGAGGCCATCCTTTTGGTAATAAAGAGGGCAAAGGGATTCCAGATTGCAGAGGGCCCATAGGTTGAATAACCTTGTTGATAGCTCTGAGATCTGTCACCATTCTCCATTTACCTGATTTTTTCTTAACCACAAATACAGGAGAATTCCAAGGGCTGGTAGATTCTTCTATATTTCCAGCATCTAATTGCTCTTGTACCAGCTGTTCTAAAGCCTGTAACTTTTCCTCAGTTAGAGGCCATTGCTTTGTCCATATTGGTTTCTCAGTCAACCATTTTAGAGGCAAGGCTGTTGGTATCTCTGAAGGGACTTCAATTGCTTGTTCTTGTACGGCCCAAATGGCCGGTTTTTCTCCGTTTGTAATATCTTTTAATATTATTTTCAGAAATATAGGCTCTAGAAGTAGCAGGAATGTTAATTTGGATATTCCATTGTTGTAATAGGTCACGACCCCATAAATTCATTGCAATATTGGCTACATATGGCCTTAATTTTCCTATTTGTCCCTCAGGCCCTATACATTCAACCCATCTCGTGCTCTGTCTTACTCGAGATAGGGTTCCAATTCCCAGGAGCTGAACATTTACATTCTGAAGAGGCCAATACGGATGCCAAGATTCTGGGGTAATAATACTTACATCAGCACCTGTGTCCAGCAGGCCAGTAATAAAAATGCCATTTACACATACTCTCAGCTTAGGTCTTTGATCATTTATAGAAGTTTGCCAAAACACACGTAACTCATCTTTCTGATCATTATTGTTTGTAACAGTAGGCATGGGGTTTCCTAATTGTCCTGACGAGGCACGTTCTCTGAAGAAACTGGAAATGACTGAACCATGTTTGCCATGGGGGCCTGTGAGTCCCCCCTCTCATGTTTCCCATCTGTATCAGGTTGCCTTGTCTATCCCTTGTAGATCTGCATTCGTTCGTCCAGTGTCTGCCCTTTCCACACCTTCTACATAAACCTGAAGGCTGAGTCTTCCTATTTCTGTTATTTCTAGAAGATGCATTATTATTATTTCTGAAAATCTGTTGTTTACAATTCCTTTTCATATGACCCATTTTGCCACAATTAAAACATTTGGTATTCTGGTGTCTCCTTTTACCATTGGAAATTGCTTCTTCTACCCATGCTTCAGTGCCATAATCAAATGTGTCAACATCCAGTGTATGCAAGACCCATTCTCCCAAGGGTGCTGATCTGAACTTTAAAGGCCCCAAAATCTTTTTGCATTCCACATTTGCATTTTCATAAGCCAAAGACTCAATCAATATACGTCTTGCATCTGGGTCAGGTATCCCTATTTGCACAGCCTTAGTAAGTCTTTGTAAAAAAATCACTAAAGGGTTCTCTCTGACCTTGTTTAATGGTGACAAATGATTCCATTTTCTGTCCTGGGTCTTGTACCCCGTCCCAAGCCCTTAAGGCTGCTGTAGTGCACAGGAAGAGTGTGTTTTCATCCAAATTAGCTTGTTCTTGAGGGTCAGAAAAGAGTCCTTCACCTAGAATTTTATCTATGGAAATGTCATTTCCCTTCCCCTTTTCTTGCTGTTCTAAACATCTAGCCTCTTGCCTGAATAAGCATTTCCATTTTAATTGCGGCCCGCTCTCAAGTACCGCAGAACTCAGCTGGAGCCAATCTGAAGGGGTTGCTCTGCTTGTCGAGGCCCAAGATTTTAGCATCTCTTTAACAAAGAAGGCATGCATCCCAAAAGTCATGACAGCCTGTTTAATTTCCTTGAGATCATTCATACGGACAGGCTCCCATGTATCTTCCTTGATGACCCTAGGGTTTTTGGAACCAATCACCTTCTCGGTTGTTATTACTGGAAAGGCATGTAAAGCTGTAGGTAGAGCTTTGTAGAAATTGTCCCAGAAGGATTTACCCACAAATGTAGTTAAAGTTTGCCTTTCTACCATTTGTTCTTCTTCATCAGAATTTTAGAAATTCCTCAATCTTTTCAATTCTGTTCACCATTGCCTTCTGCAATGTCTGTATCTCCTGTCCAGAATTATGTTCTAAAGCCTTCATTGAGGATTCTAATGTATGAAGTTTGTCCATTAGAGATAACTTCTCATCTTTGGACATAATTTTTATGGCATAAACCGTGCCTTCCTGTATTGACAATCTTTCTGCCAGTCTGTCATAAGCTTTAGACAAAATTCGATTGTCACATTCAACAGTTTTGATTTTCTCAGTTAATGTTTCAATCCCTTCAGAAAGTGACTGCTGGAATTTACGATTCAAGTCAGCTGACCCTTCTTCCATATTAATGAATTTTTCCTTAATATCAGCCACTAATGTTTCAGTTCCTACATAAAGGGATTCGAGTTTACGATTCAAATCAGCTGTTCCATCTTCCATAGCAATGAATTTCTCCATAACATCAGCCTGAACTTTTTCTAAATTTTGCTCTGTCAACAGAGTCTTCTTAAGGAAAGATCTGTTCTCTTCCTGTAGAACTTTAAGCTGATTCTTGAGAAGATCATTGTCATGCTTTATAGTTTTTAGACATTCAACCTCTGCCTTAAGAATTCTGGATTCATCTCTTAAAGACTCCACCCTACTTCTGTTGTCAAACCACATAGCACCAAGGAAAACTACTAATCCCAGAAATATCCATAGATGTGGGATGCTAGACACCTCTTGCAAGATCTCCCACATGGCACACTCAAAAAGATTGTTAAAATTCTGAACTGTGATATTCTCAGACATTTTATTTATAAAAGAAAAAAAAATTACCTGTAATGACTGGTTCCTGCCAGAGGTGGCAGAAGAGTCCACTTGAGTCCATGTGGAGAGCCGGTCTGAAACAACTCAGAATTGAAATTTATTGTTCTGCCTGAGGAATTAGAGTGGGTGCGGGAGGGGTCACTTTGAATCAGACCAACTCTGCTGCTGTGGTGGTTTGTGTTGCAAAACCGTGGGTATTTGAGCTTCCGTGTTCTGCTCCAAATGCCAGGGCAGAGAGGGAGAGGCTAATTGCTCTGGCGAGTGGGTGCAAGCCAAGGACACAGTGCAGGAGAGGCTGGAGCCCTGACGGTGCATTCGTCGGTGCTCTTAGGGAGAGAGTGGCCATGCAGCGGGGCGCAAGGTGGTGCAGGCGGGGCAGAATGGGAAAAGCACACCCGGTAAGCTTGCTGTGAGCCTGAGGGCGGGGGTGAGCGGGCGAGCTGGCTAGCAGGCACAGGGGAGGGAGGCAGCCGACTGCTGCAGAGCGAGCTACCTGCTTGAATACAAAGGCTTCCTGTGCTCCGGTATCTAATCTTGCTGGCAAAGGTCGACCTTCCCGTGCCGGAATGGGGGCAAATCTGCCCCACGTTGGGACACCAAAATGTGGCGGTATTGATTAATCCAGACAATTAGTAATAAGTATTCATACAACTTTAATGTAACCAGACCCAAGCACCAGGGTCCCAGCGGTGCACACACAACAGGAAGCAAGGAAGTAAGAGAGAGCTCAGAGCTCATGCGCTCCGAATTTATCAGTAAACACTCCCTCGAGGAAAGCCAGCCCAAAAATGGGTGGGCCTATCTCTACACATGTGTTTCTCTGAAAACAGAATCAGTTGTTAGAGATATGTCACAGTATTGCTAGAAGTGAGAACAGTGTGCCTTTTTTGTAGAAGCTTTACTTGAAAAGCTAATTATGTTCTTTAGAAAGTGTATGAATTTCAAGAAATGCTTTCATGAGAACCACACGAGTGTTTCATTGTAAAGAGTAGACATTGTTTGGGATATGTCAAAGCATGGTTAGAAATGAGAGCAGTGTTCCTTTTCTCTGTAGAACCTTTACTTTGAAAGATAATCACATTCTTTTGAAATTGTTTTAATTCCATGAAATGCTATTGTGAGAAACGCACATATGTTTCTCTGAAAAGAGAATCAGTTGTTAGAGATATGTAACACTATTGTGAGAAGTGAGAACAATGTTCCTTTTCTCTGTAGAAGCTTTACTTTGAGGGATAATCACATTCTTTAGAAAGTGATTTAATTCCATGAAATGCTTCTGTGAGAAACGCACATGTGTTTCTCTGAAAAGAAAATCAGTTGTTACAGATATGTCACAGTATTGCTAGAAGTGAGAATAGAATGCCTTTTCTCTGTAGAAGCTTTACTTTGAAAGATAATCACGTTCTTTTGAAATTGTCTTAATTCCCTGAAATGCTTTCGTGAGAAACGCACATGTGTTTTTCTTTAAAGAGAATCAGTTGTTACAGATATATCACAGAATTGTTAGAAGCATGAACAGTGTGCCATTTCTCTGTAGAAGCTTCGCGTTGAAAGATAATCACGTTCATTGAAAGTGTTTTCATTTCATGAAATGTTTTTGTGAGAAACGCACATGTGTTATTCTGAAAAGAGAATTAGTTGATACAGATATGTCAAAGTATTGTAAGAAGTGAAAGCAATGTTCTTTTCCTCTGTCGAAGCTTTACATTGAAGGATAACGACGTTCTTTAGAAAGTGTTTTAATTCCCTGAAATGCTTTTGTGACGAACGCACATGTGTTTCTCTGAAAAGAGAATCAGTTCTTATAGATATGTCACAGTATTGTTAGAGGCGAGAACATTGAGCTTTTTCTCTGTAGAAGCTTTACTATGAAAGATAATCACGTTCTTTTGAAAGTGTATGAATTTCAAAAATGCTTTAGTGAGAACCACACGAGTGTTTCATTGTAAAGAGCAGACATTCTTTGCGATATGTCAAAGCATGGTTAGAAATGAGAGCAGTGTTCCTTTGCACTGTAGAAGTTTTACTTTGAAAGATAATCACGTACTTTTGAAAGTGTTTTAATTCCCTGAAATGCTGTTGTGAGAAATTCACATGTGTTTCTCTGAAAAGAGAATCAGTTGTTACAGATATGTCACAGTATTGTTAGAAGTGAGAACAGTGTCCCTTTTCTCTATCGAAGCTTTACTTTGAAACATAACCACATTCTATTAAAAGTGTACGAATTTCAAGAATTGCCTTCGTGAGAACCACACGAGTGTTTCGATGTAAATAGTAGACATTGTTTAGGATATGTCAAAGCATGGTTAAAAATGGGAGCAGTGTTCCTTTTCTCTGTAGAAACTTTACTTCGAAAGATAAACATGTTCTTTTGAAAGTGTTTTAATTCCATGAAATACTTTTGTGAGAAAAGCACATGTGTTTCTCTGAAAAGAGAATCAGTTTTTAGAGATATGTCA
>JABTXL010006129.1:0-23852 GCA_025134845.1 Neodon shergylaensis | reverse complement strand
GTGTACGAATTTCAAGATATGCTTTTGTGAGAAACGCACATGTGTTTTTCTGAAAAGAGAATCTGTTGTTACAGATATGTCACAGTATTGCTAGAAGTGAGAACAGTGTGCCTTTTCTCTGTAAAAGCTTTATTTTGAAAGATTACCACGTTATTTTAAAGTGCTTTAATTCCATGAAATGCTTTTGTGAGAAGTGAACATGTGTTTCTCTGAAAAAGAATCAGTTTGTAAAGATATGTCACAGTATTGTTAGAAGTGAAAGCAATGTTCCTTTTCTCTGTAGAATCTTTACTTTTAGGGATAATCACGTTCTTTAGAAAGTGTTTTAATTCCATAAAATGCTTTTGTGAGAAACGCACATGTGTTTCACTGACAAGAGAATCAGTTTTTACAGATATGGCACAGTATTGTTGGAAGTGAAAGGAATGTTCCTTTTCTCTGTAGAACCTTTAATTAGAGGGATAATCACAAACTTTAGAAAGTGTTTTAATTCCATGAAGAGCTTTTGTGAGAAACACATATATGTTTCTCTGAAAAGAGAATCTGTTGTTACAGATATGTCACAGTATTATTAGAAGTGAGAAGAGTGTGCCTTTTATCTGTAGAAGCTTTACTTTGAAAAATAATCTCGTTCGTTTGAAAGTGTTTTAATTCCATGAAATGCTTTTGTGAGAAACGCACATGTTTTTCTCTGAAAAGAGAATCTGTTGTTACAGATATGTCACAGTATTGTTAGAAGTGAGAACGGTGTTCCATTTCTCTGTAGAAGCTTTACTTTGAAACATAATCACCTTCTTTTGAAAGTGTTTTAATTCCATGAAATGCTTTTGTGAGAAAGACACATGTGTTTCTCTGAAAAGGGAATCTCTTGTTACAGATATGTCACAGTATTTTAAGAAGTGACAGATATGTGACAGTATTCTCAGAAGCAAAAACAGTTTGCCATTTCTCTGTAGAAGCTTTACTTTGAAAGATAATTACATTCTTTTGAAAGTGTATGAATTGCAAGAATTGTTTCGTGAGAACCACACGAGTGTTTCTCTGTAAAGTGTAGACATTGTTTAAAATATGTCAAAGCATGGTTAGGAATGGGAGCAGTGATCCTTTTCTCTGTAGAAACTTTACTTCGAAAGATAAACATGTTATTTTGAATGCGTATGAATTCCAAGAAATGCTTTTGTGAGAAAAGCTCATGTGTTTCTTTGAAAAGAGAATCAGTTGTTACAGATATGTCTCAGTATTGCTAGAAGTGAGAACTGTGTGCCTATTCTCTGTAGAAGATTTCCTTTGAAAGATAATCCCATTCTTTTGAAAGTATATTAATTTCAAGAAATGCTTTTGTAAGAAACGCACATGTGTTTTTCTGAAAAGAAAATCTTTTGTTACAGATATGTCACAGTAATGTTAGAAGTAACAACAGTGTGGATTTGCGTCTTAGAAGCTTTGCTTTGAAAGATAATCACGATCATTTGAAAGTGTTTTAATTCCCTGAAATAATTTTGTGAGAAACGCACATGGGTTTCTCTGAAAAGAGAATAAGTTGCTACAGATATGTGACAGTATTGTCAGAAGCAAGAACAGTGTGCCTTTTCTGTGTAGAAACTTTACTTTGAAAGATAATCACATTCTTTTGAAAGTGTATGAATTTCAAGAATTGCTTTCGTGAGAACCACACGAGTGTTTCATTTTAAAGAGTTGACTTTGTTTGCGATATGTCAAAGCATGGTTAGAAATGAGAGCAGTGTTTTTTTTCTCTGTAAAAGCTTTACTTTGAAAGATAAACACGTTCTTTTTAAAGTGTTTTAATTCCATGAAATGTTTTTGTCAGAAACGCACATGTGTTTCTTTGAAAAGAGAATCAGTTGTTACAGATATGTCACAGTATTCCTAGAAGTGAGAACAGTGTGCCTTTTCTGTGTAGAAGATTTACTTTGAAAGATAATCACGTTCTTTTGAAAGTGTATGAATTCAAGAAATGCTTTTGTGAGAAACGTACATGTCTTTTTCTGAAAAGAGAATCTGTTGTTACAGATATGTCACAGTATTGTTTGAAGTGAGAACAGTGTGCCTTTTCTATGTAGAAGCATTACATTTAAAATAATCACGTTCTTTTATAATGTTTTAATTCCATGAAATGCTGTTGTGAGAAACACACATGTGTTCCTTTGAAAAGAGAATCAGTTGTTAGAGATATATCACAGTATTGTTAGAAGTAAGAATAGTGTGCCTTTCTTTTTAGAAGCTTTACTTTGAAAGATAATCACGTTTTTTTGAAAATGTTTTAATTCCCTGAAATGCCTTTGTGTGAATCGAACATGTATTTCTCTGAAAAGAGAATCAGTTGTTACAGATATGTCACAGTATTGTTAGAAGTTAAAGGAATGTTCCTTTTCTCTGTAGAATCTTTACTTTGAGGGATAATCACGTTCTTTGGAAAGTGTTTTAATTCCATGAAATGCTTTTGTGGGAAACACCAATGTGTTTCTCTGAAAAGAGAATCTGTTGTTACAGATATGTCACAGTATTCTTAGAAGTGAAAGCATTGATCCTTTTCTCTGTAGAATCTTTACTTTGAGGGATAATCACATTCTATAGAGAGTGTTTTAATTCCCTGAAATGCTTTTTTTGAGAAACGCACATGTGTTTCTCTGGAAAGAGAATCAGTTGTTACAGATATGTCACACTATTGTTAGAACTGAGAACAGTGTGCCTTTTCTCTGTAGAAGCTTTACTTTGAAAGATAATCATGTTCTTTTGAAAGTGTTTTAATTCCCTGAAATGCTTTTATGAGAAACGCACATGTGTTTCTCTGAAAAGAGAATCAGTTGTTACAGATATGTGACAGTATTATCAGAAACGAGAACAGTGTGCCTTTTCTCTGTAGAAGCTTTGCTTTGAAAGATAATCACATTCTTTTGAAAGTGTATGATTTCAAAAATTGCTTTCATGAGAATCACACAAGTGTTTCTCTGTAAAGAGTAGACTTTGTTTAGGATATGTCAAAGCATGGTTAGAAATGAGAGCAGTGTTCCTTTTCTCTTTAGAAGCTTTACTTCGAAAGATAAACACATTCTATATAAAGTGTTTTAATTCCCTGAAATGCTTTTGTGAGAAACGTACATGTGTTCCTCTAAAGAGAATCAGTTGTTAGAGATATGTCACAATATTGTTAGAAGTAAGAACAGTATGCCTTTTCTTTTTAGAAGCTTTACTTTGAAAGATAATCACGTTCTTTTTTTGGGGGGTTTTCAGGGTTTATTAGTTTTTTTTAATAATTTATTTATTTTTTTTATTAAAGATTTCTGTCTCTTTCCCTCCCCCTTCCCCAATCAAGTCCCCCTCCCTTGTAAGTCCAAAGATCAGTCAGGGTTGCCTGCCCTGTGGGAAGTCCAGAGGTCTAGTAAGGTGATCATCCAAACTGCCTAGGCTCCCACAAAGCCAATAGGTGCAGCAGGATCAAAAACCCATTGCCATTGTTCTTGAGGTCTCAGTAGTCCTCATTGTCCGCTATGTTCAGTGAGACCAGTTTTATCCCAAGCTTTTTCAGACCCAGGCCAGCTGGCCTTGGTGAGTTCCCGATAGAACATCCCCATTGTCTCAGTGTGAGGGTGCACCCCTTGCGGTCCTGAGTTCCTTGCTCGAGCTCTCTCTCCTTCTGCTCCTGATTTGGACCTTGAGATTTCAGTCTGGTGCTCCAATGTGGGTCTCTGAATCTGTCTCTGTCTCTGTCTCTGTCTCCTTTCATCGCCTGATGAAGGTTAATATTCAGGAGGATGCCTTTATGTTTTTCTTTGGGTTCTCCTTCTTGTTTAGCTTCTCTTAGAACCCGAGTTATAGGCTCAATGTCCTTTATTTATGGCTAGAAACCAAACATGAGTGAGTACATCCCATGTTCATCTTTTTGGGTCTGGCTTACCTCACTCAGGATAGTGTTTTCTATTTCCATCCATTTGCCTGCAAACTTAAAGAAGTCCTTGTTTTTTACTGCTGAGTAGTACTCTAATGTGTATATATTCCATACATTCTTCATCCATTCTTCAATTGAAGGGCATCTAGGTTGTTTCCAGGTTCTGGCTATTACAAACAATGCTGCTATGAACATAGTAGAGCATATACTTTTGTTGTATGATAGGGCCTCTCTTGGGTATATTCCCAAGAGTGGTATTGCTGGGTCCAGAGGTAGGTTGATCCCGAATTTCCTGAGAAACCTCCACACTGCTTTCCCGAGTAGTTGCACAAGTTTGCATTCCCACCAGCAATGGATGAGTGTACCCCTTTCTCCACAACCTCTCCAGCAAAGGGTATCATTGGTGTTTTTGATTTTATCCATTCTGACAGGTGTAAGATGATATCTTAAAGTTGTCTTGATTTGCATTTCCCTGATCGCCAAGGAAGTTGAGCATGACCTTAGGTGTCTTTTGGCCATTTGAACTTCTTCTGTTGAGAGATCTCTGTTCAGCTCAGTGCCCCATTTTATGATTGGGTTGATTAGCCTTTTACGGTCTAGTTTCTTGAGTTCTTTATATATTTTGGAGATCAGACTTTTGTCAGTTCCAGGATAAGAATAAATTTAAACAATACGTAGCCACAAATCCAGCCCTACAGAAGGTAATAGAAGGAAATTCGCAACCCAAGGAATCCAACATTGCCAACACTGCCTACAATAACTCAGGCATCTAGCAACCCTTCACCAGCACAACTCAAAGAAGGGAGACACACAAACTCTAATACCAAAAACAATAAGAATAACAGGAATAAACAACCACTGGTAATTAATATCACTTAATATTAATGGTCACAATTCACCTATAAAAAGGCACAGACTAAGAGATTGGATACGAAAACAGGATCCAACATTCTGCTGTTTGCAAGAAACACATTTCAACCACAAAGACAGGCATCTACTCAGAGTAAAGGGTTGGGAAAAGGTCTTTCAAGCAAATGGTCCTAAGAAAAAAGCAGGTGTGGCAATATTAATTTCTAACAAAACTGACTTCAAACTAAAATCAATCAGAAGAGATCGAGATGGACACTTTATACTTATAACAGGAACAATTCATCAGGATGACGTATCAATCCTGAATATCTACGCCCCTAATACAAAAGCACCCACTTATCTAAAAGAAATATTACTAGAATTGAAGGCAGACATTAAACCACACAAACTAGTAGTAGGAGACTTCAATACACCTCTCTCTCCAATGGACAGGTCAATCAGACAGAAACCTAATAGAGAATTAAGAGAATTATTGGAGGTAATGAAGCAATTGGACTTAACAGACATCTATAGATCATTCCACCCAAATAGGAAAGAATATACCTTCTTCTCTGCCACTCATGGAACCTTCTCGAAAATTGACCACATACTTGGAAACAAAGGAAACCTCCACAGATACAAAAAAATATCAGTGTCCACCTGTGTCTTATCAGATCACCACGGATTAAAGTTAGAATGCAACAACACTACCCCCAGAATGCTGACAAACTCATGGAAACTGAACAGTCAACTACTGAACCACACCTGGATCAAGGAAGAAATTAGGAAAGAAATTAAGGCCTTCCTTGAATTTAATGAAAATAAAGAGACAACATACTCAAAACTATGCGAAACAATGAAAGCAGTGTAAAGAGGAAAGTTCATAGCACTAAGTGCACACTTAAAGAAAACAGAGAAAGCATACATCGGCGATGTGACAGCACACTTGAAAGCTTTAATCACGTTCTTTTGAAAGTTTTTTAATTCCCTGAAATGCTTTTGAGAGAAACGAACATGTGTTTCTCTGAAAAGAGAATCAATTGTTACAGATATGTCAAAGTATTGTTAGAAGTGAGAACAGTGTGCCTTTTCTCTGTAGAACCTATACTTTGAAAGATAATCACATTCTGTTAAAGTGTATGAATTTTCAGAATTGCTTTCATGAGAACCACACGAGTGTTTCTCTGTAAAAGTAGACGTTGTTTGGGATATGTCAAAGCATGGTTAGAAATGAGAGCAGTGTTCCTTTTCTCTATAGAAGCTTTACTTTGAAAGATAATCACATTCTTTTGAAAGTGTTTTAATTCCCTGAAATGCTTTTGTGAGAAACGCACATGAGTTTCTCTGAAAAGAGAATCAGTTATTACAGATCTGTGACAATATTGTCAGAAGCGAGAACAGTGTGCCTTTTCTCTCTAGAAGCTTTACTTTGAAAGATAATCACGTTCTTATGAAAGGGTTTTAATTCCATGAAATGCTTTTGTGAGAAACGAACATGTGTTTCTCGGAAAATAGAATTAGTTGTTACAGATATGTCACAGTATTGTTAGAAGTGAAAGCAATGTTCCTTTTCTCTGTAGAATCTTTCCTTTTAGGGATAATCACGTTCTTTAGAAAGTGTTGTAATTCCATAAAATGCTTTTGTGAGAAACTCACATGTGTTTTTCTGAAAAGAGAATCAGTTTTTACAGATATGTCACAGTATTGTTAGAATTGAAAGGATTGTTCCTTTTCTCTGTAGAATCTTTACTTCGAGGGATAATCATGTTCTTTAGAAAGTGTTTTAATTCCATGAAATATTTTGTGAGAAACGCCCATGTGTTTCCCTGAAAAGAGAAGCAGTAGTTACAGATATGTCACAGTATTGTTAGAAGTGAAAGCAATGTTCCTTTTCTCTGTAGAATCTTTACTTAGAGGGATAATCACATTCTGTAGAAACTGTTTTAATTCAATGAAATGCTTTTGTGAGAAACTCACATGTGTTTCTCTGAAAAGAGAATCTGTTGTTACAGATATGTCACAGTATTGTTAGAAGTGAGAACAGTGTGCCTTTTCTCTGTAGAACCTTTACTTTGAAAGATAACCACGTACTTTTGAAAGTGTATGAATTTCACGAAATGCTTTCGTGAGAACCACACGAGTGTTTCAGTGTAAAGAGTAGACATTGTTTCCAATATGTCAAAGCATGTTTAGAAATAAGAGCAGTGTTCCATTTCTCTGCAGAAGCTTTACTTTGACAGATAATCACGTTCTTTTAAAGTGTTTTATTTCCATGAAATGCTTTTTTGAGAAACGCACATGTGTTTTTCTGAAAAGAGAATTAGTTGTTACTGATATGTCACACTATTGTTAGAAGCGAGAACAGTGTGCCTTTTCTCTATAGAAGCTTTACTTTGAAAGATAATCACATTGTTTTAAAAGTGTATGAATTTGAAGAATTGCTTTCATGAGAACCACACGAAGTGTTTCTCTGTAAAGAGTAGATGTTGTTTGGGATATGTCAAAGCATGGTTAGAAATGAGAGCAGTGTTCCTTTTCTCTGTAGAAGCTTTATTAGAAAGATAATCACGTTCTTCTGAAAAGGTTTTAATTCCATGCAATGCTTTTGTGAGAAACGGACATGTGTTTTTCTGAAGAGAGAATCTGTTGTTACAGATATGTCACAGTATTGTGTGAAGTGAGAACAGTGTGCCTTTTCTCTGTAGAAGCTTTATTTTGAAAGATAATCACGTTCTTTTTAAAGTGCTTTTGTGAGAAACGCACATGTGTTTCTCTGAAAAGAGAATCAGTTGTTACAGTTATGTCACACTATTGTTAGAAATGAGAACAGTGTGCCTTTTCTCTGTAGAAGCTTTACTTTGAAAGATAATCACCACTTTTGAAAGTGTTTAAATTCCCTGAAATGCTTTTGTGAGAAACGCACATATGTTTCTCTGAAAAGAGATTCAGTTGTTACAGATATGTGACAATATTGTCAAAAGCGAGAACAGTGTGCCTTTTCTCTGTAGAAGCCTTACTTTGAAAGATCATCACTTTCTTTTTAAAGTGCTTTAATTCCATGAAATGCTTTTGTGAAAAGCGAACATGTGTTTCTCTGAAAAAGAATCAGTTGTTCGAGATATGTCACAGTATTGCTAGAAGTGAGAAGAGTGTGCCTTTTCTGTGTAGAAGCTTTATTTTAAAGGTAATCACGTTTTTTTTGAAAGTGTATGAATTTCAAAAAATGCTTTCATGAATACGACACGAGTGTTCATTGTAAAGAGTAGACTTGGTTTTGATTTGTCAAAGCATGGTTACAAATGAGAGCAGTGGTCCTTTTCTCTGTAGAATCTTTACTTTGAATGTTAATCATGTTCTTTTAAAGTGTTTTATTTCCATGAAATGCTTTTTAGAGAAACGCACATGTGTTTCTCTGAAAAGAGAATCAGTTATTACAGATATGTGACAATATTGTCAGAAGCGAGAACAGTGTGCCTTTTCTCTCTAGAAGCTTTACTTTGAAAGATAATCACATTCTTTTAAAGGTGTATGAATTTTAATAATTGCTTTCATGAGAACCACACGAGTGTTTCATTGTAAAGAGTAGACTTGGTTTCGATATGTCAAAGCATGGTTAGAAATTAGAGCAGTGCTCCTTTTCTCTGTAGGTGCTTTACATTGAATGATAATCACGTTCTTTTAAAGTGTTTTATTTCCATGAAATGCTTTTTTGAGAAACACACATGTGTTTCTCTGAAAAGAGATTCAGTTGTTACAGTTATGTCACAGTAATATTAGTAGCGAGAACAGTGTGCCTTTTCTCTGTAGAAGCTTTAATTTGAAAGATAGTCACGTTCTTTTGAAAGGGTTTTAATTTCTTCAAATGCTCTTGTAAGAAACGTAAATGTGTTCCTCTAAAAGAGAATCAGTTGTTAGAGATATGTCACAGTATTGTTAGAAGTAAGAACAGTGTGCCTTTTCTTTTTAGAAGCTTTACTTAGAAAGATAATCACGTACTTTTGAAAGTGTTTTAATTCCCTGAAATGCTTTTGTGAGAATCGAACATGTGTTTCTCTGAGAGAAGAATCAGTAGTTACCGATATGTCACAGTATTGTCAGAAGTGAAAGCAATGTTCCTTTTCTCTGTAGAATCTTTACTTTTAGGGATAATCACGTTCTTTAGAAAGTATTTAAATTCCACAAAATACTTTTGTGAGAAACGCCCATGTGTTTCTCTGAAAAGAACATCAGTATTTACAGATATGTCACAGTATTGTTAGAAGTGAAAGCAATGTTCCTTTTCTCTGTAGAATCTTTACTTTGAGGGATAATCACATTCTTTAGAAAGTGTTTTAATTCAATGATATGCTTTTGTGAGAAACGCGCATGTGGTTCTCTGAAAAGAGAATCTGTTGTTACAGATATGTCACAGTATTGTTAGAAGTGAGAACAGCGTGCCTTTTCTCTGTAGAACCTTTACATTTAAAGATAATCAAGATCATTTGAAAGTGTCCGAATTTCACGAAATGCTTTCATGAGAACCACACGAGTGTTTCATTGTAAAGAGTAGACGTTGTTTGCAATATGTCAAAGCATGTTTAGAAATGAGAGCAGTGTTCCATTTCTCAGTAGAAGATTTAATTTGAAAGATAATCACGTTCTTTGGAAAGTGTTTTAATTCCATGAAATGCTTTTGTTAGAAACGCACATGTGTTTCTCTGAAAAGAGAATCTTTGTTACAGATATGTCACAGTATAGTAAGAAGTGAGAACAGTGTGCCTTTTCTCTGTAAAAGCTTTACTTTGAAAGATAATCAGGTTCTTTTAAAGTGTTTTTTTTTTCCATGAAACGTTTTTTTGAGATACGCACATGTGTTTCTCTGCAAAAGAATCAGTTGTTCGAGATATGTCACAGTATTGCTAGAAGGGAGAACAGTGTCCCTTTTCTCTCTAGAGGCTATAATTTGAAAGATAATCACATCCTTTTCAAAGTGTATGAATTTTAAGAATTGCTTTCATGAGAACCACACGAGAGTTTCATTGTAAAGAGTGGACTTGGTTTCGATATGTCAAAGCATGGTTAGAAATGAGAGCAGTGTTCCTTTTCTCTATAGAAGCTTTACTTTGAATGATAATCACCTTGTTTTAAAGTGTTTCATTTCCATGAAATGCTTTTTGGAGAAACGCACATGTGTTTCTCTGAAAAGGGATTCAGTTGTTACAGATTTGTCACAGTATTGTTAGAAGCGAGAACAGTGTGCATTTTCTCTGTAGAAGCTTTACTTTTAGGGATAATCACATTCTTTAGAAAGTATTTTAATTTCATGAAATGCTTTTGTGAGAAACATACATGTGTTCCTCTAAAAGAGAATCAGTTGTTAGAGATATGTCACAGTATTGTTAGAAGTAAGAACAGTCTGTCTTTTCTATTTAGAAGCTTTACTTTGAAAGATAATCAGGTTCTTTTAAAGTGTTTAATCCATGAAATGCTTTTTTAAGAAACGCACATGTGTTTCTCTGAAAAGAGCATCAGTTGTTACAGATATGTCACACTAATGTTAGAAGTGAGAACAATGTGCCTTTTCTCTGTAGAAGATTTACTTTGAAAGATAATAACTTACTTTAGAATGTGTTTTAATTGCCTGAAATGCTTTTGTGAGAAACACACTTCTGTTTCTCTGAAAAGACAATACAGATATGTCACAGTATTGTTAGAAGCGAGAACAGTGTGCCTTTTCTCTGTAGAAGCTTTACTTTGAAAGATAATCACATTCTTTTGAAAGTGTTTTAATTCCCTGAAATGCTTTTGTGAGAAACGTACATGTGTTCCTCTAAAAGAGAATCAGTTGCAGATATGTCACAGTATTGCTAGAAGTGAGAACAGTGTGCCTTTTCTCTGTAGAAGCTTTATTTTAAAGGTAAACACGTTCTTTTGAAAGTGTATGTATTTCACGAAATTCTTTCCTGAGAACCACACGAGTGTTTCATTGTAAAGAGTAGACTTTGATTGCGATATGTCAAAGCATTGTTAGAAATGAGAGCAGTGATCCTTTACGCTGTAGAAGCATTATTTTGAAAGATAATATCGTTCTTTTAAAGTGTTTTATTTCCATGAAATGATTTTTGAGAAACGCACATGTGTTTCCCTGAAAAGAGAATCAGTTGTTACAGATATGTGACAATAGTGTCAGAAGCGAGAACAGTTTGCCTTTTCTCTATAGAAGCTTTACTTTGAAAGATAATCACGTTCTTGTGAAAGTGTTTTAATTCCCTGAAATGCTTTTGTGAGAAACGCACATGTGTTTCTCTGAAAAGAGAATCTGTTGTTACAGATATGTCACAGTATTGTTAGAAGTGAGAACAGTGTGCCTTTTCTCTGTAGAACCTTTACTTTGAAAGATAACCACGTACTTTTGAAAGTGTATGAATTTCACGAAATGCTTTCGTGAGAACCACACGAGTGTTTCATTGTAAAGAGTAGACATTGTTTCCAATATGTCAAACCATGTTTAGAAATGAGAGCAGTGTTCCATTTCTCTGTAGAAGCTTTAATTTGACAGATAATCACGTTCTTTTAAAGTGTTTTATTTCCATGAAATGCTTTTTTGAGAAAAGTACATGTGTTTCTCTGAAAAGAGAATCAGTTGTTAGAGATATGTCACACTATTGTTAGAAGCAAGAACAGTGTGCATTTTCTCTATAGAAGCTTTACTTTGAAAGATAATCACGTTCTTGTGAAACGGTTTTAATACCCTGAAATACATTTGTGAGAAACGCACATGTGTTTCTCTGAAAAGAGAATCTTTTGTTACAGATATGTAACAATATTGTCAGAAGCGAGAACAGAACTTCTCTAGAAGCTTTACTTTGAAACATAATCACATTGTTTTAAAAGTGTATGAATTTCAAGAATTGCTTTCGTGAGAACCACACGAGTGTTTCTCTGTAAAGAGTAGATGTTGTTTCGGATATGTCAAAGCATGGTTAGAAATGAGAGCAGTGTTCCTTTCCTCGGTAGAAGCTTTATTTGAACGATAATCACGTTCTTTTGAAAGGGGTTTAATTCCATGCAATGCTTTTGTGAGAAACGCACATGTGTTTTTCTGAAGAGAGAATCTGTTGTTACAGATATGTCACAGTATTGTGTGAAGTGATAGCAGTGTGCCTTTTCTCTGTAGAAGCTTTATTTTGAAAGATAATCACGTGCTTTTTAAAGTCCTTTAATTCCATGAAATGCTTTTGTGAGAAACGCACATGTGTTTCTCTGAAAAGAGAATCAGTTGTTAAAGATATGTCACAATATTGTTAAAAATGAGAACTGTGAGCCTTTTCTCTGTAGAAGCTTTACTTTGAAAGATAATCACGTACTTTTGAAAGTGTTTTAATCCTCTGAAATGCTTTTGTGAGAAACGCACATGTGTTTCTCTGAAAAGATATTCAGATGTTACAGATATGTCACAGTATTGTTAGAAGCAAGAACATTGTACCTTTTCTCTGTAGAAGCTTTACTTTGAAAGATAATCACATTCTTTTGAAAGTGTTTTAATTCCCTGAAATGCTTTTGTGAGAAACGTACATGTGTTCCTCTAAAAGAGAATCAGTTGTTAGAGATATGTCACAGTATTGTTAGAAGTAAGAGCGGTGTGCATTTCGTTTTACAAGCTTTGCTTTGAAAGATAATCACATTCTTTTGGAAGTGTTTTAGTTCCCTGAAATGCTTTTGTGAGAAACGAACATGTGTTTCTCTGAAAAGAGAATCAGTTGTTACACATATGTCACAGTATTGTTAGAAGTGAAAGCAATGTTCTTTTTCTCTGTAGAATCTTTACATTTAGGGATAATCACATTCTTTAGACAGTGTTTTAATTCAATGAAATACTTTTGTGAGAAACGCCCATGTGTTTCTCTGAAAAGAGAAGCAGTAGTTACAGATATGTCACAGTATTGTTAGAAGTGAAAGCAATGTTCCTTTTCTCTGTAAATTCTTTACTTAGAGGGATAATCACATTCTTTAGAAAGTGTTTTAATTCAATGAAATGCTTTTGTGAGTAACTCACATGTGTTTCTCTGAAAAGAGAATCTGTTGTTACAGATATGTCACAGTATTGTTAGAAGTGAGAACAGTGTGCCTTTTCTCTGTAGAACCTTTACTTTGAAAGATAATCACATTCTGTTAAAGTGTATGAATTTTAAGATTTGCTTTCATGATAACCACACGAGTGTTACTCTGTAAAATGGACATTGTTTGGGATATGTCAAAGCATGGTTAGAAATGAGAGCAGTGATCCTTTTCTCTGTAGAAGCTTTACTTTGAAAGATAATCACATTCTTTTTAAAGTGCTTTAATTCCATTAAATGCTTTTGTGAGAAGCGAACATGTGTTTCTCTGAAAAAGAATCAGTTGTTCGAAATATGTGTCAGTATTGCTAGAAGTGAGGAGAGTGTGCCTTTTCTCTATAGAAGATTTATTTTAATGGTAATCACGTTCTTTGGAAGTGTATGTATTTCACGAAATTCTTTCGTGAGAACCACACGAGTGTTTCATTGTAAAGAGTAGACTTGGTTTCGATATGTCAAAGCATGGTTACAAATGAGAGCAGTGATCCTTTTCTCTGTAGAAGCTTTACTTTGAAAGATAATCACGTTCTTTTGAAAGGGTTTTAATTCCATGAAATGTTTTGCGTGAAACGCACATGTGTTTTTCTGAAAATTGAATCTTTTGTTACACATATGTCACAGTATTGTTTGAAGTGAGAAAAGTGTGCCTTTTCTCTGTAGAAGCTTTATTTTGAAAGATAATCACGTTCTTTTTAAAGTGCTTTAATTCCATGAAAAAAAGCTTTTGTGAGAAACGCACATGTGTTTCTCTGAAAAGAGAATCAGTTCTTACAGATATGTCACACTATTTTTAGAAATGAGAACAGTGTGCCTTTTCTCTGTTGAAGCTTTACTTTGAAAGATAATCACGTACTTTTGAAAGTGTTTTAATTCCCTGAAATGCTTTTGTGAGAAATGCACATATGTTTCTCTGAAAAGAGATTCAGTTGTTACAGATATGTCACAGTATTGTTAGAAGCGAGAACAGTGTGCCTTTTCTCTGTAGAAGCTTGACTTTGAAAGATAATCACGTTCTTTAGAACGTGTTTTAATTAACTGAAATGCTCTTGTGAGAAACGCACATGTGTTTCTCTGAAAAGAGAATCTGTTGTTAGAGATATTTCACACTATTGTTAGAATTGAAAACAGTGTGCCTTTTCTCTGTAGAAGCTTTACTTTGAAAGATAATCACGTTCTTTTGAAGTTGTATGAATTTCAAGAAATGCTTTTGTGAGAAACGCACATGTGTTGTTCTGAAAAGAGAATCTGTTGTTACAGATATGTCACAGTATTGTTAGAAGTGAGAACAGTGTGCTTTTTCTCTGGAGAAGCTTTATTTGGAAAGATAATCACGTTCTTTTAAAGTATCTTAATTCCCTGAATTGCTTTTGTTAGAAACGCACATGTGTTTCTCTGAAAAGAGAATTTGTTGTTACAGATATGTCACAGTATGGTTAGAATTGAGAACTTTGTGCCTTTTCTCTGTAGAAACTTTAGTTTGAAAGATAATCACGTTCTTTGAAAGGGTCTTAATTTCCTGAAATGCTTTTGTGAAAAACGCACATGTGTTTCTCTGAAAAGAGAATCAGTTGTTACAGATATATCACAGAACTGTTAGAAGTGAAAGCAATATTCCTTTTCTCTGTAGAATCTTTATTTTGAGGGATAATCACGTTCTTTAGAAAGTGTTTTAATTCCATGAAATGCTTTTGTGAGAAACGCACAAGTGTTTCTCTGAAAAAAGTATCAGTTGTTACAGATATGGTATAGTATTATTAGAAGCAAGAACAGTGTGCCTTTTTCTGTAGAAGCTTTTCTGTGACAGATAATCACGTTCTTTGAAAGTCTATGAAATTCATAAATGCTTTCGTGAGAACCACACAAGTGTTTCATTGCAAAGAGTAGGCATTGTTTGCGATATCTTAAAGCATGATTAGAAATGAGAGCAGTGTTCTTTTTCTCTGTAGAAGCTTTACTTTGAAAGATAATCACGTTCTTTAGAAAGTGTTTTAATTTCAAGGAATGCTTTAGTGAGAACCACAAGAGTGCTTCACTGTGTAGAGTACATGTTGTTTGGGATATGTCAAAGCATGCATAGGAATAAGAGCAGTGTGCCTTGTATCTGTAGCAACTTTACTTTGAAAGATAATCACGTTCTTATGAAAGTGTATGAATTTCAAGAAATGCTTTCGTGAGAACCACACAAGTGTTTCACTGTAAAGAGTAGACGTTGTTTGGGATATGACAAAGCATGGTGAGAAATGAGAGGAGTGTGCCTTTTCTCTGTAGCAGCTTTACTTTGAAAGATAATCACGTTCTTTTGAAAGTGTTGCAATTCCCTGTAATGCTTTTGTGAGAAACGCACATGTGTTTCTCTGAAAAGAGAATCAGAAGTTAGAGATATTGCACATTATTGTTAGAATTGAGAACAGTGTTCCTTTTCTCTGTAGAAGCTTTACTTTGAAAGATAATCACGTTCTTTTGAATGACTATGAATTTCAAGAAATGCTTTCGTGAGAACCACACTAGTGTTTCATTGGAAAGAGTAGACATTGTTTGCGATATGTCTAAGCATGGTTAGAAATGAGACCAGTGTTCCTATTCTCTGTAGAATCTTTACTTTGAGGGATAATCACGTTCTTTAGAAAGTGTTTTAATTCCTTGAAATGCTTTTGTGAGAAACGAACATGTGTTTCTCTGAAAAGAGTATCAGTTGTTACAGATATGTTACAGTACTGTTAGAAGTGAAAGGAATGTTCCTTTTATCTGCAGAATCTTTACTTTGAAAGATAATCACATTGTTTTGAAAGTGTTTTAATTCCATGAAATCCTTTTGTGAGAAATGCACATTTGTTTTTCTGAAAGGAGAATCAGTTGTTACAGATATGTCACTGTATTCTTAGAAGTGAGAACAGTGTGCCTCTTCTCTGTAGAAGCTTTATTGTGAAAGATAATCACGTTCTTTTGAAAGTGTGTGAATTTCAAGAAATGCTTTTGTGAGAATAACCCGAGTGTTTCTCTGTAAAGTGTAGACGTTGTTTGGGATATGTCAAAGCATGGTTAGAAATGACAGCAGTGTTCCTTTTCTCTGTAGAAGCTTTACTTTTAAAGATAAACACGTTCTTTTGAAAGTGTTTTAATTCATTGAAATGCTTTTGTAAGAAACGCACATGTGTTTCTCTCAAGAAAGAATCAGTTGTTAGAGATTTGTCACAGTATTATCAGAAGTGAGAACAGTGTACCTTTTTATCCGTAGAGGCTTTTCTTTGAAAGATAATCACTTTCTTTTGAAAGTGTATGAATTTCAAGAAATGCTTTCGTTAGAACCACAAGAGTGTTTCATTGCAAAGAGTAGACCTTGTTTACGATATGTCAAAGCATGGTTAGAAATGAGGGCAGTGTTGCTTTTCTGTAGAATCTTTACTTTGAAAGATAATCACGTTTTTTTGAAAGTGTTTTAATTCCACAAAATGCATTTGTAAGAAACGCACATGTGTTTCTCTGAAAAGAGATTCTGCTGATACAGATATGTCACAGTATTTTAAGAAGTGAGAACAATGTGCCTTTTCTCTGTAGAAGCTTTACTTTGAAAGATAATGACATTCTTTTAAAGTGTTTTAATTCCCTGAAATGCTTTTGGGAGAAACCCACATGTGTTTCTCTGAAAAGAGAATCTGTTGTTACAGATATGTCACAGTACTGTTAGAAGTGAGAACAGTGTGCCTTTTCTCTGTAGAAGCTTTAATTTGAAAGAGAATCACGTACTTTCAAAGTGTCCTAATTCCCTGAATGCTTTTGTGAGAAACGCACAAGTGTTTCTCTGAAAAGAGAATCAGTTGTTAGATATATGTCACAGTATTGCTAGAAGTGAGAACAGTGTGCCTTTTCTCTGTAGAAGCTTTTCTTTGAAATCACCTTCTTGTGAAAGTGTATGAATTTCAAGAAATGATTTCGTGAGAATGACACGAATGTTTCCTGTAAAGAGTAGACATTGTTTGGGATATGTCAAAGCATGGTTAAAAATGAGAGCATTTTTCCTTTTTCTTTAGAAGCTTTACTTTGAAATATAATCACGTTGTATTGAAAGTGTTTTAATTCCATGAAATGCTTTCACAAGAAACGAACATGTGTTTCTCTGAAAAGAGAATCTGCTGTTACAGATATGTCACAGTATTGTAAGAAGTGAGAACAGTGGGCCTTTTCTCTGCAGAAGCTTTAGTTTGAAAGATAATCGCGTTCTTTCGAAAGTGTATGAACTCAAGAAATTCTTTCGTGAGAACCACACGAGTGTATCTCTGTAAAGGGTAGACATTGTTTGGGATATGTCAAAGCATGATTAGAAATGAGAACAGTGTTCCTTTTCTCTGTAGAAGCTTTACTTTGAAAGATAATCACGTTCTCTTCAAAGTGTTTTAATTCCATGAAATGCTTTTGTGAGAAACGCACATATGTTTCTGTGAAAAGAGTCAGTTGTTAGAGATATGTCACAGTATTGTTAGAACTGAAAACAGTGTGCCTTTTCTCTGTAGAAGCTTCACGTTGAAGGATAATCACGTTCATAGAAAGTGTTTTCATTTCATGAAATGCTTTTGTGAAAAACGCACAAGTGTTATTCTGAAAAGAGAATTAGTTCTTTCAGATATGTCAGAATATTGTAAGAAGTGAAAGCAATGTTCCTTTACTCTGTAGAAGCTTTACTTTTAAAGTTAATCCTGTTCATTTTTAAGTGTATGAATTTCATGAAATGCTTTCTTTAGAACCACATGTCTGTTTCTCTGAAAAGTGAAGCCCTTGTTTGGGATAAGTCAATGTATTTTTAGGAGAGAGAAAAGTGTTCCTTTTTTCTGTAGAAGCTTTTCTTTGAAAGATAATCACGTTCGTTTGAAAGTGTTTTATTTCCATGAAATGCTTTTTGTGAGAAACGCCCATGTGTTTCTCTGCAAAGAGAATCAGTTGTTAGAGATATGTCACAGTATTGCTAGAAGTGAGAACAGTGTGACTTTTCTCTGTAGAAGCTTTTCTGTGAAATATAATCACGTTCTTTTGAAAGTGTATGAATTTCTAGAAATGAATTCGTGAGAACCACACGAGTGTATCTCTGTAAATCGTAGACATTGTTTGGGATATGTCAAAGCATGGTTAGAAATGAGAGCAGTGTTCCTTTACTCTTTAGAAGCTTTACTTTGAAAGATAATCACGTTCGTTTGAAAGTGTTTTAATTCCATGAAATGCTTTTGTGAGAAACGCACATGTGTTTCTCTGAAAAGAGAATCTGTTGTTACAGGTCTGTAACAGTATTTTAAGAAGTGACAACTGTGTGCCTTTTCTCCATAGAAGCTTTACTTTAAAGCTAAACACGTTCTTTTAAAGTGTTTTAATTCCCTGAAATGCTTTTGTGAGAAACGCAAATGTGTTTCTCTGAAAGAGAATCTGTTGTTACAGATATGTCACAGTATTGTTAGAAGTGAGAACAGTGTGCCTTTTCTCTGTAGAAGCTTTACTTTGAATGATAATCACGTTCTTTTGAAAGTGTATGAACTCAAGAAATTCTTTCGTGAGAACCACACGAGTGTTTCTCTGTAAAGGGTAGACATTGTTTGGGATATGTCAAAGCATGGTTAGAAATGAGAGCAGTGTTCCTTTTCTCTGAAGAACCTTTACTTTGAAAGATATATACATTCTTTTGAAAGTGTTTTATTTCCATATAATGCTTTTGTGAGAAACGCACGTGTTGATCTGAAAAGAGAATCAGTTGTTATAGATATGTCACAGTATTGTGAGAAGCGAGAACAGTGTGCCTTTTCTCTGTAGAAGCTTTACTTTGAAAGATAATCACGTTTTTTTTTAAATGTTTTAATTCCATGAAATGCTTTTGTGAGATACGCACATGTGTTTCTCTGAAAAGAGAATCAGTTGGAGATATGTCACAGTATTGCTAGAAGTGAGAACAGTGTGCCTTTTCTCTGTAGAAGCTTTACTTTGAAGATAATCATGTTCCTTTGAAAGTTTATGAATTTAAAGAAATGCTTTCCTGAGAACCACACAAGTGTTTCACTGTAAAGAGTAGACGTTGTTTGGGACATGTCAAAGCATGGTTAGAAATGAGAGCAGTGTTTCTTTTCTCTGTAGAAACTTTACATTGAAAGATAATCAGATAATTATTGAAAGATAATTCTTTTAAAAGTGTTTTAATTCCATGAAATACTTTCGTGAGAAACGCACATGTATTATTCTGAAAAGAGAATTAGTTGTTACAGATATGTCAGAGTATTGTAAGAAGTGAAAGCAATGTTCCTTTACTCTGTAGAAGCTTTACTTTGTAATATAATCACGTTTCTTTTTAAGTGTATGAATTTCATGAAATGCTTTTTTTAGAACCACACGTGTGTTTCTCTGAAAAGTGATGCCCTTGTTTGGGATAAGTCAATGTATTTTTAGGAGAGAGAAAAGTGTTCCTTTTTTCTATAGAAGCATTACTTTGAAAGATAATCACGGGACCGACGCAGGCGGGCAACGCAAGAAGCAGGCTGCGGCTGGGACCGGCGGAGACTGGCGCGGCGGCAGAGGACACAGGCGGCAGGGCCCAGCACACAACTCTGAGAGCAGATCACCACACTACAACTAAATCAAAGATGTAGGCCTTTGGTTGGCGAGGTCCCTGGCAAACGGGGAGCTGTGTCCTGTTCCTGAAGACCCTTCTGAGTGGTGAGAGGGATCTTGGCCCCCGCCTGGAGCCAGGAAACAGAGCGAGGGCAATTTGTAAGAGAAACCTCAGGCCAGCAGAGAAACCTGATCCAATTTTAAAAGACTGATTAGATAGCATCGATAGGAGGAGATGGGCAGGCGACAAGGCAGAATTTCACCCAATAATCTAAAAAACAACATGAAAACACCAGAACCCAATGATCTTACAATAGAAGGACTTGAACACCCTAACACAGAAGAAGCGGAAAAAATTGACTTTATGAAAGCAATAGAGTCCCTTAAACAACATGTAAAAAACACCCTCATAGAAATGGATGAGAAGTATGACAAAAAATTTGAAAAAATGAGTAAATACGTACAGGAGACCCTGGGAAACCAAGAAAAAACGATCAAACAGGTAATGGAAACATTCAAGAACTGAAAACTGAAATGGCAACAAGGAAGAAAACACAAATTGAGGAACAGCTGGATATGGAAAATCTAGGTCAACAAGCAGAGCCTACAGAAACAAGCATAATAAATAGATTACAAGAGATAGAAGAAAGAATATCAGATTCTGAGGACACCATAGAGAAAATAAATGCACTGATCAAAGAAAACAGCAAAGTCAACAAATTCGCATCACAAAACATTCAAGAAATATGGGACACAATAAAAAGACCGAACCTAAGAATAATTGGGATAGAAGAAGGAGAAGAATCACAGCTCAAAGGCCCAGAAAATATTTTATTTTCTATATATTTAATCTTTTTTTTTAATTTTTTTAATTGAGAAAAAGAAAAGTTTCCACCTCCCCACAGCCTCCCATTTCCCTCCCCCTCGTCCCACTCTTCTCCCCCTCCCCCCACTCCTCTCACCCTCCCTCTCCAGTCCAAAGAGTAGTCAGGGTTCCCTTCCCTGTGGAAAGTCCAAGGTCCTCCCCCCTCCGTCCCAGAAAATATTTTTAACAAAATTATGGAAGAAAACTTTCCCAACATAAAGAAAGATATCCCTTTGAACATTCAAGAAGCATACAGAACACCAAACAGACTGGATCAAAGAAAAACATCCCCTCGCCATATAATAATCAAAACATAAAATATACAGGTTAAAGAAAGAATATTAAGAGCTGCAAAGGAAAAAGGCCAAGTAACCTATAAAGGTAAACCGATCAGACTTATACCTGACTTCTCTATGAAAACCATGAAAGCCAGAAGGTCCTGGATAGAGGTACTTCAAAAACTAAGAGACCATGGATGCAAACCCAAACTTCTATACCCAGCCAAGCTAGTGTTCACTATCAATGGAGAAAACAAGACATTCCAGGATAAAAACAAATTTAAACAGTACGCAGCCACAAATCCAGCCCTACAGAAAGTAATAGAAGGAAAATCGCAACCCAAGGAATCCAACATTGCCAACACTGCCTACAATAACTCAGGCATCTAGCGAACCTTCACCAGCACAACTCAAGAAGGGACACACACACAAACTCTACTACCAAAAACAACAAGAATAACTGGAGTAAACAACCACAGGTCATTAATATCACTTAATATTAATGGTCTCAATTCGCCTATAAAAAGGCACAGGCTGAGAGATTGGATACGAAAACAGGATCCAACATTCTGCTGTTTGCAAGAAACACATCTCAACCACAAAGACAGGCATCTACTCAGAGTAAAAGGTTGGGAAAAGGTCTTTCAAGCAAATGGTCCTAAGAAAAAAGCAGGTGTGGCCATACTAATTTCCAACAAAACTGACTTCAAACTAAAATCAATGAGAAGAGATCGAGATGGACACTTTATACTCATAACAGGAACAATTCACCAGTATGACATCTCAATCCTGAATATCTATGCCCCCAATATAAAAGCACCCACTTATATAAAAGAAATATTACTAGAACTCAAGGCAGACATCAAACCACACACACTAGTAGTAGGAGACTTCAACACACCTCTCTCTCCAATGGACAGGTCAATCAGACAGAAACCTAATAGAGAATTAAGAGAATTATTGGAGGTAATGAAGCAAATGGACTTAACAGACATCTATAGAACACTCCACCCAAATAGGAAAGAATATACCTTCTTCTCTGCAGCTCATGGAACCTTCTCAAAAATTGACCATATACTCGGAAACAAAGGAAACCTCCAAAGATACAAAAGAATATCAGTGTCCACCTGTGTCTTATGAGATCACCACGGATTAAAGTTAGAAGGCAACAACAATGCTACCCCCAGAAAGCTGACAAACTCATGGAAACTGAACAATCAATTACTGAACCACACCTGGGTCAAGGAAGAAATTAAGAAAGAAATTAAAGTCTTCCTTGAATTTAATGAAAATAAAGAGACAACATACTCAAACCTATGGGACACAATGAAAGCAGTGCTAAGAGGAAAGTTCATAGCACTAAGTGCCCACTTAAAGAATACAGAGAAAGCATACATTGGGGACTTAACAGCACACCTAAAAGCTCTAGAAAAAAAAAGAAGCAGACGTGCCCAGGAGGAGTAGAAGACTGGAAATAATCAAACTGAGGGCTGAAATCAACAAAATAGACACACAGAAAACAATCCAAAGAATCAATGAATCAAAAAGTTGGTTCTTAGAGAAAATCAACAAGATCAACAAACCCCTATCCAAACTAATTAAACGACAGAGAGAGAACACGCAAATAAATAAGATCAGAAATGAAAACGGGGACATAACCACAGACACAGAGGAAATTCAGAGAATCATTAGATCTTACTACAAAAGCCTGTATGCCACAAAACTGGAAAATACAAAAGAAATGGACACTTTTTTAGATAAGTACCATATACCAAAGCTAAACCAAGACCAGGTGAACTATCTAAATAGACCTGTTAGTCGAGAAGAATTAGAAACTGTTATCAAAAATTTCCCTTCGAAAAAAAGCCCAGGACCAGATGGTTTCAATGCAGAATTCTACCAGGACTTCCAAGAAGAGCTAATACCCATACTCCTTAAAGTATTTCACAATATAGAAACAGAAGAGTCATTGCCAAATTCCTTTTACGAAGCTACAGTTACCCTGATACCAAAACCACACAAAGACCCAACCAAGAAAGAGAATTACAGGCCTATCTCACTCATGAATATCGATGCTGGGGTTATACATAGGAAGTGGTCTCCTGTGCCCACGTGTTGTAGAGTACTTCCCACTTTCTCTTCTATCAGGTTCAGTGTGTTCGGACTGATATTGAGGTCTTTGATCCATTTGGACTTGAGTTTTGTGCAAGGTGATAAATATGGGTCTATTTTCAATCTTCTACAGGTTGATATCCAGTTGTGCCAGCACCATTTGTTGAAGATGCTTTCTTTCCTCCATTGCATAGTTTTAGCTCCTTTATCGAAAATGAGGTGATCATAGGTTTGTGGGTTAAAATTTGGGTCTTCTATGTGATTCCATTGATCGACTTCTCTGTTTTTATGCCAGTACCACACTGTTTTCATTACTGTAGCTCTGTAATAGAGTTTGAAGTCAGGGATGGTAATGCCTCCAGAAGATCCTTTATTGTATAGGATTGTATTAGCTACCCTGGGTTTTTTGTTTTTCCATATAAAGTTGATTATTGTCCTTTCCAGATCTGTGAAGAATTTTGCTGGGATCTTGATGGGGATTGCATTGAATCTATAAATTGTCTTTGGTAGAATTGCCATTTTTACTATGTTGATCCTCCCAATCCAAGAGCAAGGGACGTCCTTCCATTTTCTGGTATTCTCTTCTATTTCTTTCTTCAATGCCTTAAAGTTCTTGTCAAATAGGTCTTTCACTTCCTTGGTTAGAGTTACCCCAAGATATTTTATGCTGTTTGTGGCTATCGTGAAAGGTGAAGTTTCTCTGATTTCCCTCTCTGCTTCCATATCCTTCGTATATAAGAGGGCGACTGATTTTTTGGAGTTGATCTTGTATCCTGCCACATTACTAAAGGTGTTTATCAGCTGTAGGAGTTCTTTGGTGGAGTTTTGGGGGTCGCTTATGTACACTATCATATCATCTGCAAATAACGAAAGTTTAACTTCTTCTTTTCCAATTCGAATCCCCTTGATCCCCTTATGTTGTCTTATTGCTATTGCTAGAACTTCAAGCACTATATTGAAGAGATATGGCGAGAGTGGGCAGCCTTGTCATGTTCCTGAGTTTAGTGGGATGGCTTTGAGTTTCTCTCCGTTTAATTTGATGTTAGCTGTCGGCTTGCTGTATATAGCTTTTATTATATTTAGGTATGACCCTCTGAGTGGGTAGCCTTAGTGTAGGAACAGAAGACTGTTCCTGATTAAAGGACCTTGCAGACCAAGCATGCTTG
>JABTXL010006128.1:0-24999 GCA_025134845.1 Neodon shergylaensis | reverse complement strand
GTGTACGAATTTCAAGATATGCTTTTGTGAGAAACGCACATGTGTTTTTCTGAAAAGAGAATCTGTTGTTACAGATATGTCACAGTATTGCTAGAAGTGAGAACAGTGTGCCTTTTCTCTGTAAAAGCTTTATTTTGAAAGATTACCACGTTATTTTAAAGTGCTTTAATTCCATGAAATGCTTTTGTGAGAAGTGAACATGTGTTTCTCTGAAAAAGAATCAGTTTGTAAAGATATGTCACAGTATTGTTAGAAGTGAAAGCAATGTTCCTTTTCTCTGTAGAATCTTTACTTTTAGGGATAATCACGTTCTTTAGAAAGTGTTTTAATTCCATAAAATGCTTTTGTGAGAAACGCACATGTGTTTCACTGACAAGAGAATCAGTTTTTACAGATATGGCACAGTATTGTTGGAAGTGAAAGGAATGTTCCTTTTCTCTGTAGAACCTTTAATTAGAGGGATAATCACAAACTTTAGAAAGTGTTTTAATTCCATGAAGAGCTTTTGTGAGAAACACATATATGTTTCTCTGAAAAGAGAATCTGTTGTTACAGATATGTCACAGTATTATTAGAAGTGAGAAGAGTGTGCCTTTTATCTGTAGAAGCTTTACTTTGAAAAATAATCTCGTTCGTTTGAAAGTGTTTTAATTCCATGAAATGCTTTTGTGAGAAACGCACATGTTTTTCTCTGAAAAGAGAATCTGTTGTTACAGATATGTCACAGTATTGTTAGAAGTGAGAACGGTGTTCCATTTCTCTGTAGAAGCTTTACTTTGAAACATAATCACCTTCTTTTGAAAGTGTTTTAATTCCATGAAATGCTTTTGTGAGAAAGACACATGTGTTTCTCTGAAAAGGGAATCTCTTGTTACAGATATGTCACAGTATTTTAAGAAGTGACAGATATGTGACAGTATTCTCAGAAGCAAAAACAGTTTGCCATTTCTCTGTAGAAGCTTTACTTTGAAAGATAATTACATTCTTTTGAAAGTGTATGAATTGCAAGAATTGTTTCGTGAGAACCACACGAGTGTTTCTCTGTAAAGTGTAGACATTGTTTAAAATATGTCAAAGCATGGTTAGGAATGGGAGCAGTGATCCTTTTCTCTGTAGAAACTTTACTTCGAAAGATAAACATGTTATTTTGAATGCGTATGAATTCCAAGAAATGCTTTTGTGAGAAAAGCTCATGTGTTTCTTTGAAAAGAGAATCAGTTGTTACAGATATGTCTCAGTATTGCTAGAAGTGAGAACTGTGTGCCTATTCTCTGTAGAAGATTTCCTTTGAAAGATAATCCCATTCTTTTGAAAGTATATTAATTTCAAGAAATGCTTTTGTAAGAAACGCACATGTGTTTTTCTGAAAAGAAAATCTTTTGTTACAGATATGTCACAGTAATGTTAGAAGTAACAACAGTGTGGATTTGCGTCTTAGAAGCTTTGCTTTGAAAGATAATCACGATCATTTGAAAGTGTTTTAATTCCCTGAAATAATTTTGTGAGAAACGCACATGGGTTTCTCTGAAAAGAGAATAAGTTGCTACAGATATGTGACAGTATTGTCAGAAGCAAGAACAGTGTGCCTTTTCTGTGTAGAAACTTTACTTTGAAAGATAATCACATTCTTTTGAAAGTGTATGAATTTCAAGAATTGCTTTCGTGAGAACCACACGAGTGTTTCATTTTAAAGAGTTGACTTTGTTTGCGATATGTCAAAGCATGGTTAGAAATGAGAGCAGTGTTTTTTTTCTCTGTAAAAGCTTTACTTTGAAAGATAAACACGTTCTTTTTAAAGTGTTTTAATTCCATGAAATGTTTTTGTCAGAAACGCACATGTGTTTCTTTGAAAAGAGAATCAGTTGTTACAGATATGTCACAGTATTCCTAGAAGTGAGAACAGTGTGCCTTTTCTGTGTAGAAGATTTACTTTGAAAGATAATCACGTTCTTTTGAAAGTGTATGAATTCAAGAAATGCTTTTGTGAGAAACGTACATGTCTTTTTCTGAAAAGAGAATCTGTTGTTACAGATATGTCACAGTATTGTTTGAAGTGAGAACAGTGTGCCTTTTCTATGTAGAAGCATTACATTTAAAATAATCACGTTCTTTTATAATGTTTTAATTCCATGAAATGCTGTTGTGAGAAACACACATGTGTTCCTTTGAAAAGAGAATCAGTTGTTAGAGATATATCACAGTATTGTTAGAAGTAAGAATAGTGTGCCTTTCTTTTTAGAAGCTTTACTTTGAAAGATAATCACGTTTTTTTGAAAATGTTTTAATTCCCTGAAATGCCTTTGTGTGAATCGAACATGTATTTCTCTGAAAAGAGAATCAGTTGTTACAGATATGTCACAGTATTGTTAGAAGTTAAAGGAATGTTCCTTTTCTCTGTAGAATCTTTACTTTGAGGGATAATCACGTTCTTTGGAAAGTGTTTTAATTCCATGAAATGCTTTTGTGGGAAACACCAATGTGTTTCTCTGAAAAGAGAATCTGTTGTTACAGATATGTCACAGTATTCTTAGAAGTGAAAGCATTGATCCTTTTCTCTGTAGAATCTTTACTTTGAGGGATAATCACATTCTATAGAGAGTGTTTTAATTCCCTGAAATGCTTTTTTTGAGAAACGCACATGTGTTTCTCTGGAAAGAGAATCAGTTGTTACAGATATGTCACACTATTGTTAGAACTGAGAACAGTGTGCCTTTTCTCTGTAGAAGCTTTACTTTGAAAGATAATCATGTTCTTTTGAAAGTGTTTTAATTCCCTGAAATGCTTTTATGAGAAACGCACATGTGTTTCTCTGAAAAGAGAATCAGTTGTTACAGATATGTGACAGTATTATCAGAAACGAGAACAGTGTGCCTTTTCTCTGTAGAAGCTTTGCTTTGAAAGATAATCACATTCTTTTGAAAGTGTATGATTTCAAAAATTGCTTTCATGAGAATCACACAAGTGTTTCTCTGTAAAGAGTAGACTTTGTTTAGGATATGTCAAAGCATGGTTAGAAATGAGAGCAGTGTTCCTTTTCTCTTTAGAAGCTTTACTTCGAAAGATAAATACATTCTATATAAAGTGTTTTAATTCCCTGAAATGCTTTTGTGAGAAACGTACATGTGTTCCTCTAAAGAGAATCAGTTGTTAGAGATATGTCACAATATTGTTAGAAGTAAGAACAGTATGCCTTTTCTTTTTAGAAGCTTTACTTTGAAAGATAATCACGTTCTTTTTTTGGGGGGTTTTCAGGGTTTATTAGTTTTTTTTAATAATTTATTTATTTTTTTTATTAAAGATTTCTGTCTCTTTCCCTCCCCCTTCCCCAATCAAGTCCCCCTCCCTTGTAAGTCCAAAGATCAGTCAGGGTTGCCTGCCCTGTGGGAAGTCCAGAGGTCTAGTAAGGTGATCATCCAAACTGCCTAGGCTCCCACAAAGCCAATAGGTGCAGCAGGATCAAAAACCCATTGCCATTGTTCTTGAGGTCTCAGTAGTCCTCATTGTCCGCTATGTTCAGTGAGACCAGTTTTATCCCAAGCTTTTTCAGACCCAGGCCAGCTGGCCTTGGTGAGTTCCCGATAGAACATCCCCATTGTCTCAGTGTGAGGGTGCACCCCTTGCGGTCCTGAGTTCCTTGCTCGAGCTCTCTCTCCTTCTGCTCCTGATTTGGACCTTGAGATTTCAGTCTGGTGCTCCAATGTGGGTCTCTGAATCTGTCTCTGTCTCTGTCTCTGTCTCCTTTCATCGCCTGATGAAGGTTAATATTCAGGAGGATGCCTTTATGTTTTTCTTTGGGTTCTCCTTCTTGTTTAGCTTCTCTTAGAACCCGAGTTATAGGCTCAATGTCCTTTATTTATGGCTAGAAACCAAACATGAGTGAGTACATCCCATGTTCATCTTTTTGGGTCTGGCTTACCTCACTCAGGATAGTGTTTTCTATTTCCATCCATTTGCCTGCAAACTTAAAGAAGTCCTTGTTTTTTACTGCTGAGTAGTACTCTAATGTGTATATATTCCATACATTCTTCATCCATTCTTCAATTGAAGGGCATCTAGGTTGTTTCCAGGTTCTGGCTATTACAAACAATGCTGCTATGAACATAGTAGAGCATATACTTTTGTTGTATGATAGGGCCTCTCTTGGGTATATTCCCAAGAGTGGTATTGCTGGGTCCAGAGGTAGGTTGATCCCGAATTTCCTGAGAAACCTCCACACTGCTTTCCCGAGTAGTTGCACAAGTTTGCATTCCCACCAGCAATGGATGAGTGTACCCCTTTCTCCACAACCTCTCCAGCAAAGGGTATCATTGGTGTTTTTGATTTTATCCATTCTGACAGGTGTAAGATGATATCTTAAAGTTGTCTTGATTTGCATTTCCCTGATCGCCAAGGAAGTTGAGCATGACCTTAGGTGTCTTTTGGCCATTTGAACTTCTTCTGTTGAGAGATCTCTGTTCAGCTCAGTGCCCCATTTTATGATTGGGTTGATTAGCCTTTTACGGTCTAGTTTCTTGAGTTCTTTATATATTTTGGAGATCAGACTTTTGTCAGTTCCAGGATAAGAATAAATTTAAACAATACGTAGCCACAAATCCAGCCCTACAGAAGGTAATAGAAGGAAATTCGCAACCCAAGGAATCCAACATTGCCAACACTGCCTACAATAACTCAGGCATCTAGCAACCCTTCACCAGCACAACTCAAAGAAGGGAGACACACAAACTCTAATACCAAAAACAATAAGAATAACAGGAATAAACAACCACTGGTAATTAATATCACTTAATATTAATGGTCACAATTCACCTATAAAAAGGCACAGACTAAGAGATTGGATACGAAAACAGGATCCAACATTCTGCTGTTTGCAAGAAACACATTTCAACCACAAAGACAGGCATCTACTCAGAGTAAAGGGTTGGGAAAAGGTCTTTCAAGCAAATGGTCCTAAGAAAAAAGCAGGTGTGGCAATATTAATTTCTAACAAAACTGACTTCAAACTAAAATCAATCAGAAGAGATCGAGATGGACACTTTATACTTATAACAGGAACAATTCATCAGGATGACGTATCAATCCTGAATATCTACGCCCCTAATACAAAAGCACCCACTTATCTAAAAGAAATATTACTAGAATTGAAGGCAGACATTAAACCACACAAACTAGTAGTAGGAGACTTCAATACACCTCTCTCTCCAATGGACAGGTCAATCAGACAGAAACCTAATAGAGAATTAAGAGAATTATTGGAGGTAATGAAGCAATTGGACTTAACAGACATCTATAGATCATTCCACCCAAATAGGAAAGAATATACCTTCTTCTCTGCCACTCATGGAACCTTCTCGAAAATTGACCACATACTTGGAAACAAAGGAAACCTCCACAGATACAAAAAAATATCAGTGTCCACCTGTGTCTTATCAGATCACCACGGATTAAAGTTAGAATGCAACAACACTACCCCCAGAATGCTGACAAACTCATGGAAACTGAACAGTCAACTACTGAACCACACCTGGATCAAGGAAGAAATTAGGAAAGAAATTAAGGCCTTCCTTGAATTTAATGAAAATAAAGAGACAACATACTCAAAACTATGCGAAACAATGAAAGCAGTGTAAAGAGGAAAGTTCATAGCACTAAGTGCACACTTAAAGAAAACAGAGAAAGCATACATCGGCGATGTGACAGCACACTTGAAAGCTTTAATCACGTTCTTTTGAAAGTTTTTTAATTCCCTGAAATGCTTTTGAGAGAAACGAACATGTGTTTCTCTGAAAAGAGAATCAATTGTTACAGATATGTCAAAGTATTGTTAGAAGTGAGAACAGTGTGCCTTTTCTCTGTAGAACCTATACTTTGAAAGATAATCACATTCTGTTAAAGTGTATGAATTTTCAGAATTGCTTTCATGAGAACCACACGAGTGTTTCTCTGTAAAAGTAGACGTTGTTTGGGATATGTCAAAGCATGGTTAGAAATGAGAGCAGTGTTCCTTTTCTCTATAGAAGCTTTACTTTGAAAGATAATCACATTCTTTTGAAAGTGTTTTAATTCCCTGAAATGCTTTTGTGAGAAACGCACATGAGTTTCTCTGAAAAGAGAATCAGTTATTACAGATCTGTGACAATATTGTCAGAAGCGAGAACAGTGTGCCTTTTCTCTCTAGAAGCTTTACTTTGAAAGATAATCACGTTCTTATGAAAGGGTTTTAATTCCATGAAATGCTTTTGTGAGAAACGAACATGTGTTTCTCGGAAAATAGAATTAGTTGTTACAGATATGTCACAGTATTGTTAGAAGTGAAAGCAATGTTCCTTTTCTCTGTAGAATCTTTCCTTTTAGGGATAATCACGTTCTTTAGAAAGTGTTGTAATTCCATAAAATGCTTTTGTGAGAAACTCACATGTGTTTTTCTGAAAAGAGAATCAGTTTTTACAGATATGTCACAGTATTGTTAGAATTGAAAGGATTGTTCCTTTTCTCTGTAGAATCTTTACTTCGAGGGATAATCATGTTCTTTAGAAAGTGTTTTAATTCCATGAAATATTTTGTGAGAAACGCCCATGTGTTTCCCTGAAAAGAGAAGCAGTAGTTACAGATATGTCACAGTATTGTTAGAAGTGAAAGCAATGTTCCTTTTCTCTGTAGAATCTTTACTTAGAGGGATAATCACATTCTGTAGAAACTGTTTTAATTCAATGAAATGCTTTTGTGAGAAACTCACATGTGTTTCTCTGAAAAGAGAATCTGTTGTTACAGATATGTCACAGTATTGTTAGAAGTGAGAACAGTGTGCCTTTTCTCTGTAGAACCTTTACTTTGAAAGATAACCACGTACTTTTGAAAGTGTATGAATTTCACGAAATGCTTTCGTGAGAACCACACGAGTGTTTCAGTGTAAAGAGTAGACATTGTTTCCAATATGTCAAAGCATGTTTAGAAATAAGAGCAGTGTTCCATTTCTCTGCAGAAGCTTTACTTTGACAGATAATCACGTTCTTTTAAAGTGTTTTATTTCCATGAAATGCTTTTTTGAGAAACGCACATGTGTTTTTCTGAAAAGAGAATTAGTTGTTACTGATATGTCACACTATTGTTAGAAGCGAGAACAGTGTGCCTTTTCTCTATAGAAGCTTTACTTTGAAAGATAATCACATTGTTTTAAAAGTGTATGAATTTGAAGAATTGCTTTCATGAGAACCACACGAAGTGTTTCTCTGTAAAGAGTAGATGTTGTTTGGGATATGTCAAAGCATGGTTAGAAATGAGAGCAGTGTTCCTTTTCTCTGTAGAAGCTTTATTAGAAAGATAATCACGTTCTTCTGAAAAGGTTTTAATTCCATGCAATGCTTTTGTGAGAAACGGACATGTGTTTTTCTGAAGAGAGAATCTGTTGTTACAGATATGTCACAGTATTGTGTGAAGTGAGAACAGTGTGCCTTTTCTCTGTAGAAGCTTTATTTTGAAAGATAATCACGTTCTTTTTAAAGTGCTTTAATTCCATGAAATGCTTTTGTGAGAAACGCACATGTGTTTCTCTGAAAAGAGAATCAGTTGTTACAGTTATGTCACACTATTGTTAGAAATGAGAACAGTGTGCCTTTTCTCTGTAGAAGCTTTACTTTGAAAGATAATCACCACTTTTGAAAGTGTTTAAATTCCCTGAAATGCTTTTGTGAGAAACGCACATATGTTTCTCTGAAAAGAGATTCAGTTGTTACAGATATGTGACAATATTGTCAAAAGCGAGAACAGTGTGCCTTTTCTCTGTAGAAGCCTTACTTTGAAAGATCATCACTTTCTTTTTAAAGTGCTTTAATTCCATGAAATGCTTTTGTGAAAAGCGAACATGTGTTTCTCTGAAAAAGAATCAGTTGTTCGAGATATGTCACAGTATTGCTAGAAGTGAGAAGAGTGTGCCTTTTCTGTGTAGAAGCTTTATTTTAAAGGTAATCACGTTTTTTTGAAAGTGTATGAATTTCAAAAAATGCTTTCATGAATACGACACGAGTGTTCATTGTAAAGAGTAGACTTGGTTTTGATTTGTCAAAGCATGGTTACAAATGAGAGCAGTGGTCCTTTTCTCTGTAGAATCTTTACTTTGAATGGTAATCATGTTCTTTTAAAGTGTTTTATTTCCATGAAATGCTTTTTAGAGAAACGCACATGTGTTTCTCTGAAAAGAGAATCAGTTATTACAGATATGTGACAATATTGTCAGAAGCGAGAACAGTGTGCCTTTTCTCTCTAGAAGCTTTACTTTGAAAGATAATCACATTCTTTTAAAGGTGTATGAATTTTAATAATTGCTTTCATGAGAACCACACGAGTGTTTCATTGTAAAGAGTAGACTTGGTTTCGATATGTCAAAGCATGGTTAGAAATTAGAGCAGTGCTCCTTTTCTCTGTAGGTGCTTTACATTGAATGATAATCACGTTCTTTTAAAGTGTTTTATTTCCATGAAATGCTTTTTTGAGAAACACACATGTGTTTCTCTGAAAAGAGATTCAGTTGTTACAGTTATGTCACAGTAATATTAGTAGCGAGAACAGTGTGCCTTTTCTCTGTAGAAGCTTTAATTTGAAAGATAGTCACGTTCTTTTGAAAGGGTTTTAATTTCTTCAAATGCTCTTGTAAGAAACGTAAATGTGTTCCTCTAAAAGAGAATCAGTTGTTAGAGATATGTCACAGTATTGTTAGAAGTAAGAACAGTGTGCCTTTTCTTTTTAGAAGCTTTACTTAGAAAGATAATCACGTACTTTTGAAAGTGTTTTAATTCCCTGGAATGCTTTTGTGAGAATCGAACATGTGTTTCTCTGAGAGAAGAATCAGTAGTTACCGATATGTCACAGTATTGTCAGAAGTGAAAGCAATGTTCCTTTTCTCTGTAGAATCTTTACTTTTAGGGATAATCACGTTCTTTAGAAAGTATTTAAATTCCACAAAATACTTTTGTGAGAAACGCCCATGTGTTTCTCTGAAAAGAACATCAGTATTTACAGATATGTCACAGTATTGTTAGAAGTGAAAGCAATGTTCCTTTTCTCTGTAGAATCTTTACTTTGAGGGATAATCACATTCTTTAGAAAGTGTTTTAATTCAATGATATGCTTTTGTGAGAAACGCGCATGTGGTTCTCTGAAAAGAGAATCTGTTGTTACAGATATGTCACAGTATTGTTAGAAGTGAGAACAGCGTGCCTTTTCTCTGTAGAACCTTTACATTTAAAGATAATCAAGATCATTTGAAAGTGTCCGAATTTCACGAAATGCTTTCATGAGAACCACACGAGTGTTTCATTGTAAAGAGTAGACGTTGTTTGCAATATGTCAAAGCATGTTTAGAAATGAGAGCAGTGTTCCATTTCTCAGTAGAAGATTTAATTTGAAAGATAATCACGTTCTTTGGAAAGTGTTTTAATTCCATGAAATGCTTTTGTTAGAAACGCACATGTGTTTCTCTGAAAAGAGAATCTTTGTTACAGATATGTCACAGTATAGTAAGAAGTGAGAACAGTGTGCCTTTTCTCTGTAAAAGCTTTACTTTGAAAGATAATCAGGTTCTTTTAAAGTGTTTTTTTTTTTCCATGAAACGTTTTTTTGAGATACGCACATGTGTTTCTCTGGAAAAGAATCAGTTGTTCGAGATATGTCACAGTATTGCTAGAAGGGAGAACAGTGTCCCTTTTCTCTCTAGAGGCTATAATTTGAAAGATAATCACATCCTTTTCAAAGTGTATGAATTTTAAGAATTGCTTTCATGAGAACCACACGAGAGTTTCATTGTAAAGAGTGGACTTGGTTTCGATATGTCAAAGCATGGTTAGAAATGAGAGCAGTGTTCCTTTTCTCTATAGAAGCTTTACTTTGAATGATAATCACCTTGTTTTAAAGTGTTTCATTTCCATGAAATGCTTTTTGGAGAAACGCACATGTGTTTCTCTGAAAAGGGATTCAGTTGTTACAGATTTGTCACAGTATTGTTAGAAGCGAGAACAGTGTGCATTTTCTCTGTAGAAGCTTTACTTTTAGGGATAATCACATTCTTTAGAAAGTATTTTAATTTCATGAAATGCTTTTGTGAGAAACATACATGTGTTCCTCTAAAAGAGAATCAGTTGTTAGAGATATGTCACAGTATTGTTAGAAGTAAGAACAGTCTGTCTTTTCTATTTAGAAGCTTTACTTTGAAAGATAATCAGGTTCTTTTAAAGTGTTTAATCCATGAAATGCTTTTTTAAGAAACGCACATGTGTTTCTCTGAAAAGAGCATCAGTTGTTACAGATATGTCACACTAATGTTAGAAGTGAGAACAATGTGCCTTTTCTCTGTAGAAGATTTACTTTGAAAGATAATAACGTACTTTAGAATGTGTTTTAATTGCCTGAAATGCTTTTGTGAGAAACACACTTCTGTTTCTCTGAAAAGACAATAGAGATATGTCACAGTATTGTTAGAAGCGAGAACAGTGTGCCTTTTCTCTGTAGAAGCTTTACTTTGAAAGATAATCACATTCTTTTGAAAGTGTTTTAATTCCCTGAAATGCTTTTGTGAGAAACGTACATGTGTTCCTCTAAAAGAGAATCAGTTGCAGATATGTCACAGTATTGCTAGAAGTGAGAACAGTGTGCCTTTTCTCTGTAGAAGCTTTATTTTAAAGGTAAACACGTTCTTTTGAAAGTGTATGTATTTCACGAAATTCTTTCCTGAGAACCACACGAGTGTTTCATTGTAAAGAGTAGACTTTGATTGCGATATGTCAAAGCATTGTTAGAAATGAGAGCAGTGATCCTTTACGCTGTAGAAGCATTATTTTGAAAGATAATATCGTTCTTTTAAAGTGTTTTATTTCCATGAAATGATTTTTGAGAAACGCACATGTGTTTCCCTGAAAAGAGAATCAGTTGTTACAGATATGTGACAATAGTGTCAGAAGCGAGAACAGTTTGCCTTTTCTCTATAGAAGCTTTACTTTGAAAGATAATCACGTTCTTGTGAAAGTGTTTTAATTCCCTGAAATGCTTTTGTGAGAAACGCACATGTGTTTCTCTGAAAAGAGAATCTGTTGTTACAGATATGTCACAGTATTGTTAGAAGTGAGAACAGTGTGCCTTTTCTCTGTAGAACCTTTACTTTGAAAGATAACCACGTACTTTTGAAAGTGTATGAATTTCACGAAATGCTTTCGTGAGAACCACACGAGTGTTTCATTGTAAAGAGTAGACATTGTTTCCAATATGTCAAACCATGTTTAGAAATGAGAGCAGTGTTCCATTTCTCTGTAGAAGCTTTAATTTGACAGATAATCACGTTCTTTTAAAGTGTTTTATTTCCATGAAATGCTTTTTTGAGAAAAGTACATGTGTTTCTCTGAAAAGAGAATCAGTTGTTAGAGATATGTCACACTATTGTTAGAAGCAAGAACAGTGTGCATTTTCTCTATAGAAGCTTTACTTTGAAAGATAATCACGTTCTTGTGAAACGGTTTTAATTCCCTGAAATACATTTGTGAGAAACGCACATGTGTTTCTCTGAAAAGAGAATCTTTTGTTACAGATATGTAACAATATTGTCAGAAGCGAGAACAGAGCTTCTCTAGAAGCTTTACTTTGAAACATAATCACATTGTTTTAAAAGTGTATGAATTTCAAGAATTGCTTTCGTGAGAACCACACGAGTGTTTCTCTGTAAAGAGTAGATGTTGTTTCGGATATGTCAAAGCATGGTTAGAAATGAGAGCAGTGTTCCTTTCCTCGGTAGAAGCTTTATTTGAACGATAATCACGTTCTTTTGAAAGGGGTTTAATTCCATGCAATGCTTTTGTGAGAAACGCACATGTGTTTTTCTGAAGAGAGAATCTGTTGTTACAGATATGTCACAGTATTGTGTGAAGTGATAGCAGTGTGCCTTTTCTCTGTAGAAGCTTTATTTTGAAAGATAATCACGTGCTTTTTAAAGTCCTTTAATTCCATGAAATGCTTTTGTGAGAAACGCACATGTGTTTCTCTGAAAAGAGAATCAGTTGTTAAAGATATGTCACAATATTGTTAAAAATGAGAACTGTGAGCCTTTTCTCTGTAGAAGCTTTACTTTGAAAGATAATCACGTACTTTTGAAAGTGTTTTAATCCTCTGAAATGCTTTTGTGAGAAACGCACATGTGTTTCTCTGAAAAGATATTCAGATGTTACAGATATGTCACAGTATTGTTAGAAGCAAGAACATTGTACCTTTTCTCTGTAGAAGCTTTACTTTGAAAGATAATCACATTCTTTTGAAAGTGTTTTAATTCCCTGAAATGCTTTTGTGAGAAACGTACATGTGTTCCTCTAAAAGAGAATCAGTTGTTAGAGATATGTCACAGTATTGTTAGAAGTAAGAGCGGTGTGCATTTCGTTTTACAAGCTTTGCTTTGAAAGATAATCACATTCTTTTGGAAGTGTTTTAGTTCCCTGAAATGCTTTTGTGAGAAACGAACATGTGTTTCTCTGAAAAGAGAATCAGTTGTTACACATATGTCACAGTATTGTTAGAAGTGAAAGCAATGTTCTTTTTCTCTGTAGAATCTTTACATTTAGGGATAATCACATTCTTTAGACAGTGTTTTAATTCAATGAAATACTTTTGTGAGAAACGCCCATGTGTTTCTCTGAAAAGAGAAGCAGTAGTTACAGATATGTCACAGTATTGTTAGAAGTGAAAGCAATGTTCCTTTTCTCTGTAAATTCTTTACTTAGAGGGATAATCACATTCTTTAGAAAGTGTTTTAATTCAATGAAATGCTTTTGTGAGTAACTCACATGTGTTTCTCTGAAAAGAGAATCTGTTGTTACAGATATGTCACAGTATTGTTAGAAGTGAGAACAGTGTGCCTTTTCTCTGTAGAACCTTTACTTTGAAAGATAATCACATTCTGTTAAAGTGTATGAATTTTAAGATTTGCTTTCATGATAACCACACGAGTGTTACTCTGTAAAATGGACATTGTTTGGGATATGTCAAAGCATGGTTAGAAATGAGAGCAGTGATCCTTTTCTCTGTAGAAGCTTTACTTTGAAAGATAATCACGTTCTTTTGAAAGGGTTTTAATTCCATGAAATGTTTTGTGAGAAACGCACATGTGTTTTTCTGAAAATTGTTTCTGTTGTTACACATATGTCACAGTATTGTTTGAAGTGAGAACAGTGTGCCTTTTTTCTGTAGAAGCTTTATTTTGAAAGATAATCACGTTCTTTTTAAAGTGCTTTAATTCCATGAAAAAATGCTTTTGTGAGAAACGCACATGTGGTTCTCTGAAAAGAGAATCAGTTGTTACAGATATGTCACACTATTGTTAGAAATGAGAACAGTGTGCCTTTTCTCTGTAGAAGCATTACTTTGAAAGATAATCTCGTACTTTTAAAAGTGTTTAAATTCCCTGAAATGCTTTTGTGAGAAACGCACATATGTTTCTCTGAAAAGAGATTCAGTTGTTACAGATATGTCACAGTATTTTTAGAAGCGAGAACAGTTTGCCTTTTCTCTGTAGAAGCTTAACTTTAAAAGATAATCACATTCTTTTTAAAGTGCTTTAATTCCATTAAATGCTTTTGTGAGAAGCGAACATGTGTTTCTCTGAAAAAGAATCAGTTGTTCGAAATATGTGTCAGTATTGCTAGAAGTGAGGAGAGTGTGCCTTTTCTCTATAGAAGATTTATTTTAATGGTAATCACGTTCTTTGGAAGTGTATGTATTTCACGAAATTCTTTCGTGAGAACCACACGAGTGTTTCATTGTAAAGAGTAGACTTGGTTTCGATATGTCAAAGCATGGTTACAAATGAGAGCAGTGATCCTTTTCTCTGTAGAAGCTTTACTTTGAAAGATAATCACGTTCTTTTGAAAGGGTTTTAATTCCATGAAATGTTTTGCGTGAAACGCACATGTGTTTTTCTGAAAATTGAATCTTTTGTTACACATATGTCACAGTATTGTTTGAAGTGAGAAAAGTGTGCCTTTTCTCTGTAGAAGCTTTATTTTGAAAGATAATCACGTTCTTTTTAAAGTGCTTTAATTCCATGAAAAAAAGCTTTTGTGAGAAACGCACATGTGTTTCTCTGAAAAGAGAATCAGTTCTTACAGATATGTCACACTATTTTTAGAAATGAGAACAGTGTGCCTTTTCTCTGTTGAAGCTTTACTTTGAAAGATAATCACGTACTTTTGAAAGTGTTTTAATTCCCTGAAATGCTTTTGTGAGAAATGCACATATGTTTCTCTGAAAAGAGATTCAGTTGTTACAGATATGTCACAGTATTGTTAGAAGCGAGAACAGTGTGCCTTTTCTCTGTAGAAGCTTGACTTTGAAAGATAATCACGTTCTTTAGAACGTGTTTTAATTAACTGAAATGCTCTTGTGAGAAACGCACATGTGTTTCTCTGAAAAGAGAATCTGTTGTTAGAGATATTTCACACTATTGTTAGAATTGAAAACAGTGTGCCTTTTCTCTGTAGAAGCTTTACTTTGAAAGATAATCACGTTCTTTTGAAGTTGTATGAATTTCAAGAAATGCTTTTGTGAGAAACGCACATGTGTTGTTCTGAAAAGAGAATCTGTTGTTACAGATATGTCACAGTATTGTTAGAAGTGAGAACAGTGTGCTTTTTCTCTGGAGAAGCTTTATTTGGAAAGATAATCACGTTCTTTTAAAGTATCTTAATTCCCTGAATTGCTTTTGTTAGAAACGCACATGTGTTTCTCTGAAAAGAGAATTTGTTGTTACAGATATGTCACAGTATGGTTAGAATTGAGAACTTTGTGCCTTTTCTCTGTAGAAACTTTAGTTTGAAAGATAATCACGTTCTTTGAAAGGGTCTTAATTTCCTGAAATGCTTTTGTGAAAAACGCACATGTGTTTCTCTGAAAAGAGAATCAGTTGTTACAGATATATCACAGAACTGTTAGAAGTGAAAGCAATATTCCTTTTCTCTGTAGAATCTTTATTTTGAGGGATAATCACGTTCTTTAGAAAGTGTTTTAATTCCATGAAATGCTTTTGTGAGAAACGCACAAGTGTTTCTCTGAAAAAAGTATCAGTTGTTACAGATATGGTATAGTATTATTAGAAGCAAGAACAGTGTGCCTTTTTCTGTAGAAGCTTTTCTGTGACAGATAATCACGTTCTTTGAAAGTCTATGAAATTCATAAATGCTTTCGTGAGAACCACACAAGTGTTTCATTGCAAAGAGTAGACATTGTTTGCGATATCTTAAAGCATGATTAGAAATGAGAGCAGTGTTCTTTTTCTCTGTAGAAGCTTTACTTTGAAAGATAATCACGTTCTTTAGAAAGTGTTTTAATTTCAAGGAATGCTTTAGTGAGAACCACAAGAGTGCTTCACTGTGTAGAGTATATGTTGTTTGGGATATGTCAAAGCATGCATAGGAATAAGAGCAGTGTGCCTTGTATCTGTAGCAACTTTACTTTGAAAGATAATCACGTTCTTATGAAAGTGTATGAATTTCAAGAAATGCTTTCGTGAGAACCACACAAGTGTTTCACTGTAAAGAGTAGACGTTGTTTGGGATATGACAAAGCATGGTGAGAAATGAGAGGAGTGTGCCTTTTCTCTGTAGCAGCTTTACTTTGAAAGATAATCACGTTCTTTTGAAAGTGTTGCAATTCCCTGTAATGCTTTTGTGAGAAACGCACATGTGTTTCTCTGAAAAGAGAATCAGAAGTTAGAGATATTGCACATTATTGTTAGAATTGAGAACAGTGTTCCTTTTCTCTGTAGAAGCTTTACTTTGAAAGATAATCACGTTCTTTTGAATGACTATGAATTTCAAGAAATGCTTTCGTGAGAACCACACTAGTGTTTCATTGGAAAGAGTAGACATTGTTTGCGATATGTCTAAGCATGGTTAGAAATGAGACCAGTGTTCCTATTCTCTGTAGAATCTTTACTTTGAGGGATAATCACGTTCTTTAGAAAGTGTTTTAATTCCTTGAAATGCTTTTGTGAGAAACGAACATGTGTTTCTCTGAAAAGAGTATCAGTTGTTACAGATATGTTACAGTACTGTTAGAAGTGAAAGGAATGTTCCTTTTATCTGCAGAATCTTTACTTTGAAAGATAATCACATTGTTTTGAAAGTGTTTTAATTCCATGAAATCCTTTTGTGAGAAATGCACATTTGTTTTTCTGAAAGGAGAATCAGTTGTTACATATATGTCACTGTATTCTTAGAAGTGAGAACAGTGTGCCTCTTCTCTGTAGAAGCTTTATTGTGAAAGATAATCACGTTCTTTTGAAAGTGTGTGAATTTCAAGAAATGCTTTTGTGAGAATAACCCGAGTGTTTCTCTGTAAAGTGTAGACGTTGTTTGGGATATGTCAAAGCATGGTTAGAAATGACAGCAGTGTTCCTTTTCTCTGTAGAAGCTTTACTTTTAAAGATAAACACGTTCTTTTGAAAGTGTTTTAATTCATTGAAATGCTTTTGTAAGAAACGCACATGTGTTTCTCTCAAGAAAGAATCAGTTGTTAGAGATTTGTCACAGTATTATCAGAAGTGAGAACAGTGTACCTTTTTATCCGTAGAGGCTTTTCTTTGAAAGATAATCACTTTCTTTTGAAAGTGTATGAATTTCAAGAAATGCTTTCGTTAGAACCACAAGAGTGTTTCATTGCAAAGAGTAGACCTTGTTTACGATATGTCAAAGCATGGTTAGAAATGAGGGCAGTGTTGCTTTTCTGTAGAATCTTTACTTTGAAAGATAATCACGTTTTTTTGAAAGTGTTTTAATTCCACAAAATGCATTTGTAAGAAACGCACATGTGTTTCTCTGAAAAGAGATTCTGCTGATACAGATATGTCACAGTATTTTAAGAAGTGAGAACAATGTGCCTTTTCTCTGTAGAAGCTTTACTTTGAAAGATAATCACATTCTTTTAAAGTGTTTTAATTCCCTGAAATGCTTTTGGGAGAAACCCACATGTGTTTCTCTGAAAAGAGAATCTGTTGTTACAGATATGTCACAGTACTGTTAGAAGTGAGAACAGTGTGCCTTTTCTCTGTAGAAGCTTTAATTTGAAAGAGAATCACGTACTTTCAAAGTGTCCTAATTCCCTGAATGCTTTTGTGAGAAACGCACATGTGTTTCTATGAAAAGAGAATCAGTTGTTAGAAATATGGCACAGTATTGCTAGAAGTGAGAACAGTGTGCCTTTTCTCTCTAGAAGCTTTACATTGAAAGATAATCACGTTCTTTTGAAAGTGTATGAATTTCAAGAAATGCTTTCGTGAGAACCACACAAGTGTATCACTGGAAAGAATAGATGTTGTTTCAGATATGTCAAAGCATGGTTAGAAATGAGAGCAGTGTTCCTTTTCTCTGTAGAAGCTTTAATTTGAAAGAAAATCACGTTCCTTTGAAAGTGTTTTAATTCCATGATATGCTTTTGTGAGAAACGCACATGTGTTTCTCTGAAAAGGGAATCAGTTGTTACAGATAAGTCACAGTATTGTTAGAAGTGAAAGCAATGTTCCTTTTCTCTGTAGTATCTTTACTTTGAGGGATAATCACTTTCTTTAGAAAGTGCTTTAGTTCCATGAAATGCTTTTGGGAGAAACGCACATGTGTTTCTCTGAAAAGAGAATCAGTTGTTAGATATATGTCACAGTATTGCTAGAAGTGAGAACAGTGTGCCTTTTCTCTGTAGAAGCTTTACTTTGAAAGATAATCACATTGTTTTGAAAGTGTTTTAATTCCATGAAATGCTTTTGTGAGAAACGCACAAGTGTTTCTCTGAAAAGAGAATCAGTTGTTAGATATATGTCACAGTATTGCTAGAAGTGAGAACAGTGTGCCTTTTCTCTGTAGAAGCTTTTCTTTGAAATCACCTTCTTGTGAAAGTGTATGAATTTCAAGAAATGATTTCGTGAGAATGACACGAATGTTTCCTGTAAAGAGTAGACATTGTTTGGGATATGTCAAAGCATGGTTAAAAATGAGAGCATTTTTCCTTTTTCTTTAGAAGCTTTACTTTGAAATATAATCACGTTGTATTGAAAGTGTTTTAATTCCATGAAATGCTTTCACAAGAAACGAACATGTGTTTCTCTGAAAAGAGAATCTGCTGTTACAGATATGTCACAGTATTGTAAGAAGTGAGAACAGTGGGCCTTTTCTCTGCAGAAGCTTTAGTTTGAAAGATAATCGCGTTCTTTCGAAAGTGTATGAACTCAAGAAATTCTTTCGTGAGAACCACACGAGTGTATCTCTGTAAAGGGTAGACATTGTTTGGGATATGTCAAAGCATGATTAGAAATGAGAACAGTGTTCCTTTTCTCTGTAGAAGCTTTACTTTGAAAGATAATCACGTTCTCTTCAAAGTGTTTTAATTCCATGAAATGCTTTTGTGAGAAACGCACATATGTTTCTGTGAAAAGAGTCAGTTGTTAGAGATATGTCACAGTATTGTTAGAACTGAAAACAGTGTGCCTTTTCTCTGTAGAAGCTTCACGTTGAAGGATAATCACGTTCATAGAAAGTGTTTTCATTTCATGAAATGCTTTTGTGAAAAACGCACAAGTGTTATTCTGAAAAGAGAATTAGTTCTTTCAGATATGTCAGAATATTGTAAGAAGTGAAAGCAATGTTCCTTTACTCTGTAGAAGCTTTACTTTTAAAGTTAATCCTGTTCATTTTTAAGTGTATGAATTTCATGAAATGCTTTCTTTAGAACCACATGTCTGTTTCTCTGAAAAGTGAAGCCCTTGTTTGGGATAAGTCAATGTATTTTTAGGAGAGAGAAAAGTGTTCCTTTTTTCTGTAGAAGCTTTTCTTTGAAAGATAATCACGTTCGTTTGAAAGTGTTTTATTTCCATGAAATGCTTTTTGTGAGAAACGCCCATGTGTTTCTCTGCAAAGAGAATCAGTTGTTAGAGATATGTCACAGTATTGCTAGAAGTGAGAACAGTGTGACTTTTCTCTGTAGAAGCTTTTCTGTGAAATATAATCACGTTCTTTTGAAAGTGTATGAATTTCTAGAAATGAATTCGTGAGAACCACACGAGTGTATCTCTGTAAATCGTAGACATTGTTTGGGATATGTCAAAGCATGGTTAGAAATGAGAGCAGTGTTCCTTTACTCTTTAGAAGCTTTACTTTGAAAGATAATCACGTTCGTTTGAAAGTGTTTTAATTCCATGAAATGCTTTTGTGAGAAACGCACATGTGTTTCTCTGAAAAGAGAATCTGTTGTTACAGGTCTGTAACAGTATTTTAAGAAGTGACAACTGTGTGCCTTTTCTCCATAGAAGCTTTACTTTAAAGCTAAACACGTTCTTTTAAAGTGTTTTAATTCCCTGAAATGCTTTTGTGAGAAACGCAAATGTGTTTCTCTGAAAGAGAATCTGTTGTTACAGATATGTCACAGTATTGTTAGAAGTGAGAACAGTGTGCCTTTTCTCTGTAGAAGCTTTACTTTGAATGATAATCACGTTCTTTTGAAAGTGTATGAACTCAAGAAATTCTTTCGTGAGAACCACACGAGTGTTTCTCTGTAAAGGGTAGACATTGTTTGGGATATGTCAAAGCATGGTTAGAAATGAGAGCAGTGTTCCTTTTCTCTGAAGAACCTTTACTTTGAAAGATATATACATTCTTTTGAAAGTGTTTTATTTCCATATAATGCTTTTGTGAGAAACGCACGTGTTGATCTGAAAAGAGAATCAGTTGTTATAGATATGTCACAGTATTGTGAGAAGCGAGAACAGTGTGCCTTTTCTCTGTAGAAGCTTTACTTTGAAAGATAATCACGTTTTTTTTTAAATGTTTTAATTCCATGAAATGCTTTTGTGAGATACGCACATGTGTTTCTCTGAAAAGAGAATCAGTTGGAGATATGTCACAGTATTGCTAGAAGTGAGAACAGTGTGCCTTTTCTCTGTAGAAGCTTTACTTTGAAGATAATCATGTTCCTTTGAAAGTTTATGAATTTAAAGAAATGCTTTCCTGAGAACCACACAAGTGTTTCACTGTAAAGAGTAGACGTTGTTTGGGACATGTCAAAGCATGGTTAGAAATGAGAGCAGTGTTTCTTTTCTCTGTAGAAACTTTACATTGAAAGATAATCAGATAATTATTGAAAGATAATTCTTTTAAAAGTGTTTTAATTCCATGAAATACTTTCGTGAGAAACGCACATGTATTATTCTGAAAAGAGAATTAGTTGTTACAGATATGTCAGAGTATTGTAAGAAGTGAAAGCAATGTTCCTTTACTCTGTAGAAGCTTTACTTTGTAATATAATCACGTTTCTTTTTAAGTGTATGAATTTCATGAAATGCTTTTTTTAGAACCACACGTGTGTTTCTCTGAAAAGCGATGCCCTTGTTTGGGATAAGTCAATGTATTTTTAGGAGAGAGAAAAGTGTTCCTTTTTTCTATAGAAGCATTACTTTGAAAGATAATCACGGGACCGACGCAGGCGGGCAACGCAAGAAGCAGGCTGCGGCTGGGACCGGCGGAGACTGGCGCGGCGGCAGAGGACACAGGCGGCAGGGACCAGCACACAACTCTGAGAGCAGATCACCACACTACAACTAAATCAAAGATGTAGGCCTTTGGTTGGCGAGGTCCCTGGCAAACGGGGAGCTGTGTCCTGTTCCTGAAGACCCTTCTGAGTGGTGAGAGGGATCTTGGCCCCCGCCTGGAGCCAGGAAACAGAGCGAGGGCAATTTGTAAGAGAAACCTCAGGCCAGCAGAGAAACCTGATCCAATTTTAAAAGACTGATTAGATAGCATCGATAGGAGGAGATGGGCAGGCGACAAGGCAGAATTTCACCCAATAATCTAAAAAACAACATGAAAACACCAGAACCCAATGATCTTACAATAGAAGGACTTGAACACCCTAACACAGAAGAAGCGGAAAAAATTGACTTTATGAAAGCAATAGAGTCCCTTAAACAACATGTAAAAAACACCCTCATAGAAATGGATGAGAAGTATGACAAAAAATTTGAAAAAATGAGTAAATACGTACAGGAGACCCTGGGAAACCAAGAAAAAACGATCAAACAGGTAATGGAAACATTCAAGAACTGAAAACTGAAATGGAAACAAGGAAGAAAACACAAATTGAGGAACAGCTGGATATGGAAAATCTAGGTCAACGAGCAGAGCCTACAGAAACAAGCATAATAAATAGATTACAAGAGATAGAAGAAAGAATATCAGATTCTGAGGACACCATAGAGAAAATAAATGCACTGATCAAAGAAAACAGCAAAGTCAACAAATTCGCATCACAAAACATTCAAGAAATATGGGACACAATAAAAAGACCGAACCTAAGAATAATTGGGATAGAAGAAGGAGAAGAATCACAGCTCAAAGGCCCAGAAAATATTTTATTTTCTATATATTTAATCTTTTTTTTTAATTTTTTTAATTGAGAAAAAGAAAAGTTTCCACCTCCCCACAGCCTCCCATTTCCCTCCCCCTCGTCCCACTCTTCTCCCCCTCCCCCCACTCCTCTCACCCTCCCTCTCCAGTCCAAAGAGTAGTCAGGGTTCCCTTCCCTGTGGAAAGTCCAAGGTCCTCCCCCCTCCGTCCCAGAAAATATTTTTAACAAAATTATGGAAGAAAACTTTCCCAACATAAAGAAAGATATCCCTTTGAACATTCAAGAAGCATACAGAACACCAAACAGACTGGATCAAAGAAAAACATCCCCTCGCCATATAATAATCAAAACATAAAATATACAGGTTAAAGAAAGAATATTAAGAGCTGCAAAGGAAAAAGGCCAAGTAACCTATAAAGGTAAACCGATCAGACTTATACCTGACTTCTCTATGAAAACCATGAAAGCCAGAAGGTCCTGGATAGAGGTACTTCAAAAACTAAGAGACCATGGATGCAAACCCAAACTTCTATACCCAGCCAAGCTAGTGTTCACTATCAATGGAGAAAACAAGACATTCCAGGATAAAAACAAATTTAAACAGTACGCAGCCACAAATCCAGCCCTACAGAAAGTAATAGAAGGAAAATCGCAACCCAAGGAATCCAACATTGCCAACACTGCCTACAATAACTCAGGCATCTAGCGAACCTTCACCAGCACAACTCAAGAAGGGACACACACACAAACTCTACTACCAAAAACAACAAGAATAACTGGAGTAAACAACCACAGGTCATTAATATCACTTAATATTAATGGTCTCAATTCGCCTATAAAAAGGCACAGGCTGAGAGATTGGATACGAAAACAGGATCCAACATTCTGCTGTTTGCAAGAAACACATCTCAACCACAAAGACAGGCATCTACTCAGAGTAAAAGGTTGGGAAAAGGTCTTTCAAGCAAATGGTCCTAAGAAAAAAGCAGGTGTGGCCATACTAATTTCCAACAAAACTGACTTCAAACTAAAATCAATGAGAAGAGATCGAGATGGACACTTTATACTCATAACAGGAACAATTCACCAGTATGACATCTCAATCCTGAATATCTATGCCCCCAATATAAAAGCACCCACTTATATAAAAGAAATATTACTAGAACTCAAGGCAGACATCAAACCACACACACTAGTAGTAGGAGACTTCAACACACCTCTCTCTCCAATGGACAGGTCAATCAGACAGAAACCTAATAGAGAATTAAGAGAATTATTGGAGGTAATGAAGCAAATGGACTTAACAGACATCTATAGAACACTCCACCCAAATAGGAAAGAATATACCTTCTTCTCTGCAGCTCATGGAACCTTCTCAAAAATTGACCATATACTCGGAAACAAAGGAAACCTCCAAAGATACAAAAGAATATCAGTGTCCACCTGTGTCTTATGAGATCACCACGGATTAAAGTTAGAAGGCAACAACAATGCTACCCCCAGAAAGCTGACAAACTCATGGAAACTGAACAATCAATTACTGAACCACACCTGGGTCAAGGAAGAAATTAAGAAAGAAATTAAAGTCTTCCTTGAATTTAATGAAAATAAAGAGACAACATACTCAAACCTATGGGACACGATGAAAGCAGTGCTAAGAGGAAAGTTCATAGCACTAAGTGCCCACTTAAAGAATACAGAGAAAGCATACATTGGGGACTTAACAGCACACCTAAAAGCTCTAGAAAAAAAAAGAAGCAGACGTGCCCAGGAGGAGTAGAAGACTGGAAATAATCAAACTGAGGGCTGAAATCAACAAAATAGACACACAGAAAACAATCCAAAGAATCAATGAATCAAAAAGTTGGTTCTTAGAGAAAATCAACAAGATCAACAAACCCCTATCCAAACTAATTAAACGACAGAGAGAGAACACGCAAATAAATAAGATCAGAAATGAAAACGGGGACATAACCACAGACACAGAGGAAATTCAGAGAATCATTAGATCTTACTACAAAAGCCTGTATGCCACAAAACTGGAAAATACAAAAGAAATGGACACTTTTTTAGATAAGTACCATATACCAAAGCTAAACCAAGACCAGGTGAACTATCTAAATAGACCTGTTAGTCGAGAAGAATTAGAAACTGTTATCAAAAATTTCCCTTCGAAAAAAAGCCCAGGACCAGATGGTTTCAATGCAGAATTCTACCAGGACTTCCAAGAAGAGCTAATACCCATACTCCTTAAAGTATTTCACAATATAGAAACAGAAGAGTCATTGCCAAATTCCTTTTACGAAGCTACAGTTACCCTGATACCAAAACCACACAAAGACCCAACCAAGAAAGAGAATTACAGGCCTATCTCACTCATGAATATCGATGCTGGGGTTATACATAGGAAGTGGTCTCCTGTGCCCACGTGTTGTAGAGTACTTCCCACTTTCTCTTCTATCAGGTTCAGTGTGTTCGGACTGATATTGAGGTCTTTGATCCATTTGGACTTGAGTTTTGTGCAAGGTGATAAATATGGGTCTATTTTCAATCTTCTACAGGTTGATATCCAGTTGTGCCAGCACCATTTGTTGAAGATGCTTTCTTTCCTCCATTGCATAGTTTTAGCTCCTTTATCGAAAATGAGGTGATCATAGGTTTGTGGGTTAAAATTTGGGTCTTCTATGTGATTCCATTGATCGACTTCTCTGTTTTTATGCCAGTACCACACTGTTTTCATTACTGTAGCTCTGTAATAGAGTTTGAAGTCAGGGATGGTAATGCCTCCAGAAGATCCTTTATTGTATAGGATTGTATTAGCTACCCTGGGTTTTTTGTTTTTCCATATAAAGTTGATTATTGTCCTTTCCAGATCTGTGAAGAATTTTGCTGGGATCTTGATGGGGATTGCATTGAATCTATAAATTGTCTTTGGTAGAATTGCCATTTTTACTATGTTGATCCTCCCAATCCAAGAGCAAGGGACGTCCTTCCATTTTCTGGTATTCTCTTCTATTTCTTTCTTCAATGCCTTAAAGTTCTTGTCAAATAGGTCTTTCACTTCCTTGGTTAGAGTTACCCCAAGATATTTTATGCTGTTTGTGGCTATCGTGAAAGGTGAAGTTTCTCTGATTTCCCTCTCTGCTTCCATATCCTTCGTATATAAGAGGGCGACTGATTTTTTGGAGTTGATCTTGTATCCTGCCACATTACTAAAGGTGTTTATCAGCTGTAGGAGTTCTTTGGTGGAGTTTTGGGGGTCGCTTATGTACACTATCATATCATCTGCAAATAACGAAAGTTTAACTTCTTCTTTTCCAATTCGAATCCCCTTGATCCCCTTATGTTGTCTTATTGCTATTGCTAGAACTTCAAGCACTATATTGAAGAGATATGGCGAGAGTGGGCAGCCTTGTCATGTTCCTGAGTTTAGTGGGATGGCTTTGAGTTTCTCTCCGTTTAATTTGATGTTAGCTGTCGGCTTGCTGTATATAGCTTTTATTATATTTAGGTATGACCCTCTGAGTGGGTAGCCTTAGTGTAGGAGCAGAAGACTGTTCCTGATTAAAGGACCTTGCAGACCAAGCATGCTTG